>BLFK01000463.1:977479-1000576 GCA_014634185.1 Astreopora myriophthalma
AGATGAAACTGGTGGAAGGCCAGGGGAATCCTCAACCTGGCCTTTATTGAATGCAAGGTCTCTCACCCCATCCATAAGGGACACTTTTAACAGGCTACTCTCACAGAAATTCTATGAATGGTTGATGACTTTTTAAATGAAATATTCAAAGTACAGATTGCCAAATTCTCAGCCAATCAGAGCCAAAAGCAAAACCAATTGTGACCTTCTTGCAGTCGTTTTTTCCCGCACTTATCGGCGGCTGCATTTATTTGCTTTCTGTTATGATTGGCTTACCTTACATCTACATCTAAATCTACATTAATTTTATTAAATTGACAGTGCTTTCGCACCAAGTCAATATAAATTAAATAAATTGCAATATCAGAAATACAATAATAGGAAAACTTATAAATTATATATAGTAATATGTCACAATCAGATAATAAGATTATTTCTTAATAAATATAAAATACATATATTCAAATGGATAAGATAAGTAATATTAAAAAAAAAAAGGAAAGGAAAAACAGTGATCAATTATTTCTAATAAATAACAAACAGTGATCTTTAAATAATGAAAAATTTGAACTAGTACAAATACCACTTGGTAGAGAGTTCAAGTCCCTTATTGTCCTTGGATAGGAACTAAAAAATTAATAATCATGATTGCAGTTGGCTTGAATAAATGAATCATTAGAAAATGATCTATTAAAACGCTGTTTAGGTAAAAAATAATTAGGTATAGACAATGCAGTCAAATTATTAACTGCTAAATAAAACATATTCAATCGATGTGCTTTAGGTCTATCCTCTAAAAGATCTAAATCTAATGACTGTAGCATTTCTTTAACGGAATAAGTTCTGTTATAGTCTGATTGCCTGCTCCTGTTGTTATGTTATTGGCCAAAGTAATTATATTTTGGTTTTGGTTTTATAATACACAATGAAAAAGCCGCTTTAAGACCAGTGTTTAATGTAGTCCTTTTAGCGTGAGAAGACCCCCCCCCCCCCCCCCNNCCCCCCCCCCCCCCCTCCCCCTTGTTCGGGCGTATTTTGGGTGTCACATTTCTCTCTGTATCTTAAAAACGAAAACGCTCATCTAAGCATGAAATCTCACTCTGATTTCTTTTTTTCCATTCATAACTTGAAAACATGTTAAAGGACAGGCCTTCTCAGTAGAATAAGCGGATCGTAGTTTTACAAATGTCTTTTCGGGCCCGAAAAAGTTAAAGGGACTTTTGAGAACGTAACCTCTGGGAGCGAAATTGCTTAAATCATGCGATGTTTCTTTCTTAGTACCTTGTAACGTCAGCGAAAGATGGCTCCATAAAAGTCTGGGATGACAAATACAACATCAAGATCATCTTCGTTGGACATTTAAAATCAGTCAACGCTCTGGCGGTATACCCATTTGGTACATACATTATGTCTGGGTCCACCGACTGTACAATTAGAGTCTGGAGTCTTGACACAGCTGATGAAGTGGATAGGATAAACACTAAAGAGACTGTTCTTGGGCTTGGAACAGTTATAGGAAAGAATGACTTGTACTCGTTTGGAAGTAGTTCGATCGAGTTGTGGAAAATTGAGCACATCCATAGCGTCTTTGCAACTGTGGGGTAGGTAGAGTATAATTTAATGGGGTTGAAAAACCATAAGCTTTAGTGGATGGTCTTTCAGCTATACATGTAAAACCCAGCGTTTAGAAGAAGTGCAGGCTAATTTTATGAGTCTCACGGTCGTGACTTCTTTGCGCAAGGCCTTCTCGAAGTCTCCATTTCTCAGTTTTTGACACTGAATTGAAGGCGATATTTAACGGGACGACGTGCAGTGACGATTTTCAGCGCGATAGTGTTGAGCGGAAATTTTTTGTCCTCCTCTAAAGTGGGTAATCCGCCACGGCCGATTTTCAACGCATTTCAGCCTTAGGCCCTACTTGCGCGTTGTGAATTTTGAATCAGTGCCATAAACTTGCACCTCATTACAATCGTTGCAGACGCCTGTCTTTCTATGTAACACTCTTCTTCTAAACACTATCGCTGAGAATTGACGCGCGAGACACTCACTAAAAATTGATGTTTTGCGCTGAAAATCTTCGCTTGTGGGCTCACCTTCAGAATAAGGCTTCGAACTCGCACCAATTTTGCAGTCATTCTAAGTCTCGATTTTTCTTTTATTCATAGACGGTTACCCCAACATTTAGAAAACGCTAGGGGCTTATCTTCAAATTATGCCTTCTTTTCTAAGAGGCCTTTCTTTAAAAGGTTTCAAAAAAAGGCGTCAACTCCAAGAGCGCCAACTTTCATTGCAAAATGTCTTTGTTTTACATGCAACGAATGCGCTGCCGGAAAAGGAAAAATATCATACTGAACGCATCACAACTTACATGTAATGGAATTGTGGTAACCTATATTTAAGAACGTTACATTTTTGTCCGGCGAAAGATTTCCTTTTCATCGGAGTTGTCTCTGAAGCTTTTGGTCTTTTTGTTGGAATTCCGTCAGCTTTCCTAAGCAAGGAATTTGTTTGTCTTTGCAGAAGTAAGGTGAAGTCCATCAAAAACTCTACACATCCAAGAGTAAGTGACTTTACGTTTAAAGTTTGTTAGCGGAACCTTTTTTTTTTCAGTTTCATCATGCAGGACTTGCACGAGAACCACCAAAATTTGATCTGCTTATCCAGTACTTGTTAAATGTAGGTCGACAGTCTCTTTCAAGTATCCGAGTGTCGACTAAACCTCGTTACAGCTACTCGTTATAGCTCAAGGTGCACGCAACTGGAATAAGAGCTAAGACTGACTTTCCTGAGACCGAAGAAGCAACGAATTTGTCCCCTTGAGCGAAGGGGAATACAAACTTGAAGTTTTCCTTGCGTTCGTAAAATGAACGCAAACCTAAACTTAACGGAAGATGCAAGTGTTTCACCCGACGGAGTAGGTCGTCGTCATCATTTTTATTAACTCCACTTTATGTCACAGAAGGTTATTAGTTATTCAGAGGAACAGTAATTTTGCCTATTTGTTGTTTTCTTACAGATGCCATTAAGACTGGTGTGTACGTGCAGTGACGCTACAGTTCGCCTTCTGTCACCAGGCTCCGGCGAGTGCATCACCACAATGTTGTTACCCGGCATGAGCGTCATAGCGGACGTGGCGTATGCGGCTGGAGAAAGTAGGCGCTGATAAGCTGATGTACTCTACGGCATTGAGATTACACAGGGATAATTATTACACGAGCTCTGCAACCTAAGATTGCCGCCCGTTATGAAGTAATAAAAGCCGGGGTTTTGGATTAATAGTTAGTCACTGCTTACCTCATTTTTTTTTTCATCTTGGCTGTGGCAGTGATAATTTCGAGAATATCACCTTCGCTAAACACTTTCCATTTTTTCCACATTTGTTATTGTACAGCTTGTGTACTCATCCCGCCATTTGGTCAGGACGCCGAGAAACAAATTTTAGACTCGGAGATCGTGGGAGCATAGTAATTGAAGTATTCATATTTCGTTTAGCCGGACAGAGTAAAACTGCCTCCGGTTTTTAACAGGGAAAAAGCGCGTAAAACAAACTTCTCGTTAGTTTTGAGAATATTTTTCAGAGCTTGGCAAGATCAACGTTTGGGAAATCAAAATAATTCAAACATAACCTTTACATCTATCTGCCTGTCTATCTGGTTTACTTTTCTAGATCTGCTCTTCACGTTGCTCTCAGATGGAAGAATCTTGAAAGTGTCCACGATGACAAATCCGTGTAAAATGCTTCAAGAATGGAATGTGAAAAACAACCCAGATGGTAATGCGCATTCACTTCCTTTCGCCATAGAGTGATTTTCGCTTGATTATGGAAAGTAATTCCGCATTTCCTTTGTCATTTAAGAGGCTAGGTCACGCAATTTTAGGCAATTTCAGCACTGATCAAATGGTCATAGAATTAACTAAAATATCACAATAACGGCTAGAAACTATATAGAAGAACTCAAACAAAACACAGGAAAGCCAAGAAGGGTCATGGATGGACAAAACTGGAGAGGATTAAAATGGATTGCATTTGGAAAAATTTGGAAAACGTCGGCCCACCTTTTTTCAAATTTATATCAGTTCGTATCAAAATGTCATTTACACAGCTGGAAAATCATTCTCAGTTGTTATGTGGCCGTGATTTTGCAAATGAAAGACTCTTGTTCTGCCAATTTGACGTTTAGAGCTCATAATCCACAAAATTAAACAAAATTACCTAAAATAGTGTGACCAAGCCCCTTTAAGCTCGGTGATTGGGACAAATATCTCGCGACCCTTTTTCAACCAATCGGAAGCAGATGTTTTCTCGTGCTTAGCGCCGCGGGCGCCGTATTCTGTTTATTCCGTTCATCATTCAAGATTCATCAATCAAGAGCGGAATGATCGGAATACCATTCTGTTCATTCTGAAAACGGAATAAGTCGCCCCCAAAAACGCGTAAACCGACCATTCGTTCTATTCTTATTCCGGAATAGCTCCCGACAGTAGAATGAATGGATTGACCAAAACACGGTTTATTCGAAATACACCGATTAAGCGTTCTTCCGGGGATATTTTGGCGCGAAAATCGTGCGCGTCGGGCGAAACGTCACTGCAGTCGTGTCCAGAATATCCCGAGTGTTAGTTCGCAGGTCATCCCCGCAATAACCATTACGTTTTCGGAATACCCGTTCTTTTAGAAAACTGACTTATTCCAGTGATTCCATTAATCCTAAACCAGAATAGGAATCGAGTAAACAGGATAGCCCCAAAAGAAGGCACCCCCAGTGTATGAATGGGTACCGCCTTTACTCTGCTGTTAGACTGGCATCTCCCACAGCAATGTGTTGCTGTACTACATGCTGCAGCACCCTTAGCCTCTTCCAGGCGTTCAGTTAGTTGGGGCGCAGCGCGAAAATCGGCGCGCGAAAAAATGAAGAAAAAGCGCCTCCCTTCGCGCGCTATTTCTTCATTTTTTCGCGCGCCGATTTTCGCGCTGCACCCCAACTAACTGAACGCCTGGAAGAGGCTACAGCACCCTACAAATTTTCACTGAAACAAATTTCCAAGCTGCATGTAAGTTGCCAATGGAGTACACCGTGACGAGATTTTCCAGTGGATCCTAAACCGATTATTAATTTTTCTTGTGTCTTTTTGCAGTTCCGAGCGCGTGTAGCTGTCTTTGCTTATACGAATACGTAGTCGAGGTGAGAAACAGACCTTTTTACCAATACGACGGCCATCTTGAATTCTACTAATTATTCTGTGAAAGATATTATGGTATGCCCAGAGGGCAAGTGAATACATTTTGCTCACTGGGCATCCAATAATATATTTTTTAGAACAATAGAATTCAAGATGGCCGCCGTATCAGTTCGGGATTACCATGGTCAATGTAGTATTGAGTCACACAAAAATGCAAACACCAACACGAAGGCAATTAAAACGTAAAATCCAAATCATTCAGACTTGCTGTTTTTTTCGCAGGATGAATTCCAAGGTGATTCGTGGGGAAATGTTGTCGCTGCCCTGAAGTCTAAGAAAAGAGCAGAAGAACTTCAAAGTAGCGGACAAACTAATGCGAAGGACAGAACCCTTTTGCTTGGTGGTTGCGTTGATGGAATGATTGTTGTGTTTGACTGGCAGAATGAGAGCGCCGCGGGCAAAGTCTCCTTTAAAATAGAGGTAAGATTATATGACTCACGTGTTTTCCTTGTGTAAGGTGATTAACACTCCCTAACTTCAAAATTGCCTATTCCTCTGAAACCGGAGTGGAGGCTTATGTCCTTCGCTTTGCGGTGCTTCCATCACGGCTCTCCTCATTTGTTCATTTCTCCGGCCAGGCGCACCGAGATGAGATACTTAGCATCGTAGCCAACTCATTTGTGGACCAAGTCATATCAGCCGGGCTGGGTGAGTCTTTAGAGTTTACTGGGTAAATTATTCAAATTGGCGACTGGTTAGAAAAAATAGTCCCCCACTGCGACTGCTGGGTGCTGGCATAAGGAATCGCGGTCTTTGGGACCTCGTTTCGGAGCTAATGCTTTGTACAACCTATCCCTGCCTTTTGACGAAATCTGTAAGTAAATAAATCAATAGAATAGGTTCTTCTGAGACGAGGACCTGCGGCGCTTACAATATCGAAAGCGCGCGCAGTTGCTTAATGTTTTGTCACTAAATTTCGTAGTCATTCGACTGTATTTTGCGTACATACAAGCGCGGCTTTGTATGGCTTCTCAGTATGCAGCATCCGTCTTAAAATTTCTTGAAGCTCCGAACGTTTCTCCTTGTTCTCGAACATCGAAACGCGTAGACCAAGTCAACCTACACCAAGGTATGTCACTCCTGGATTCAAACCATTTTTGTTTCATATAAATTATATCTGAGATCAGAAAACTTAGTGAACTGCCAAGTTTCTTCTTACCGGTACATCTACCAGCGGTAAATTCGGCCGATGTGCTTATTTTCTGAAACTAAAAGCGACATCTCTTTTGATCCCAGACCAAGCTATCAAGATTTGGCGCCTTTTTCCTTTCGCCGAGGAAGCCCTAGCCCCTTTGATGACGTTATACTGTCAGGAAAGTCCCAGGCTCCTGTCGGTAGCCCACCACAAACTGTGCGCTGCATTTCACGAACCAGCCACTGCTTCATACAACATTGTGCTGTTCAAAACCACACAGAAAAGTAAGCAGTATGTGTAGGGCTTTTTATTACTTTGGCCGAAGGCACAAACTTTAGTCTTTTTTGCCTCGGATGTTTGTCTTTTTTTTTTTTTTCGCTTCTCGCGAATTTTCCTTCGCGTGCGTAAGCTTTTATATCATTCTTTTATACGTTTTTTTTGAATTTTTTTTTTTTATCAATTACATTTTTGGAAATCATTTTGAATTAATTACTGTATTGGAAGAAGTCGAGGAACTTATGGGCTCTTTTCTTTCCTTCTGTTTTCTTTCTCTCTAGTTTGTTGACAGTTCAACCGTATTGATTGTAGGTTATTATAGAAACCTATGAAGAAATCATAAGGTTCTCCTGGTAAGCAACTAATCATTTTTTTTTCAGAGCGATTTGATCATGGCAGTGATTTTGACCACACGGATGACGTCACAGGGCTTGCTAGCTGCCCGAAAATGAGGCTCTTCGCGTCATGCAGTACTGACGGCTCCGTGAGGATCTGGGACGAGGCCAATCGGCTGCTGCGTGTGATCAAGTTGAACGCTACTCCGACCAGCATTTGCTTCTGTAGTCAGAAAGGAGACATTATAGTAGGCATTGGAAAAAATCTACACAAGATAAGCTACGCCACTTGTGAGTGCTCATTTGTGTTATTTCGTCACTATTTTTTTATTATATGTGTAATCAACACCCACTATAAATCCATCAGAATTCTCCATGATTGGTTTGTAGTTTGTTGCCATTCAGTTTAAAAAATAACCCCGCCAAGCAGGGCTTTTATAACTTTAGGTGGAAAGAATTGGAGCTTCCCAAATTGATATTCCCCGGCTTTCCTCTTTTACCTTCTAGACATGCCTCAGTCATACATTTACCGAATGGTGGCGATGGATTTCCGTCGAGTTGTCTCCGAGGGACCAATCAATATTGACTCGGACGTCAAGGACGGTTTATCTTCTGAAGATATCCAGCGCCTGAACCGAGTCAAGTCGTCTCTGTTTAAATTCAGTGCTTTCAAAGACAAGCTACCTCAGGATGAAATGGACGAGATGATTCAAGAAGAGGCGAAGAGAAGTCATGTAAGGGAAATATCAATTTAAACCTCACTGTGTGTGAACTGTTACTGTCGGGAGAAAGGAGCTAGTGGGGGAGGGGGCGGGCTGGGTCGAAAAACGGCAAATTGCAGCATTTTCATGTTCATGGTTTGCACTGTGTGACTGTTGGATTTCCAATTATCTTATTTTAATTCTAGGCCTTCGCGAAAATCCAGGAACGCGAAAATGAACTCCGCAAACTGCGCGACGGAACGTTCGAATTTAGCCGAAAACGACCAAACATCGACATAGAGAGTGTTCGGGGCGAGGCGTTTGAAAGGTATTTGGAAATCTTTTACAAGCGGCCGTGTATCGACTTCCCGGATGATAACTCAGAGGACTACGACAATGTCACTGAAAAGGAGGAGCCATATTCATCCGATTTAGGAACAGGGTTTTTCTCAATAAGCCGGCAATCGGCTCGATCTAAGCAAGACACTGTGTTGTCTCCTGAGAAATCACCTCCGAAACCAGCGATCATCATGAGTTTGTCTATGTCGGAGTTTGAACCCATCACATTAGAAGACGACGATAAAGATGTTTCCGAGCCAACTACTTCTAAAGAACAGGACCAATTGTCTCGGTGAGTAAGGAACGCAAGACTGAATTAAGTCAGTAGATGGAGTTTTCTGCAACATTTTCTGAAAGGGATTTCGGCCAGTCTTGAAGTAAGCTTAGTTTGAACAACGTTTCTCCCAATTCAGTTCGGATGGTTTGTAGAAGGTAAACGAACTGGAATAATCACGAAAATGTTTGAAAACGTAAGCGCTGCAATTTAAAGTGACTGAGGTTTCTCATCGACGCCTTCAGCAAGCGACACACTAGGCGATTTTGTTCGCCGATCCCAGCGAATTTCCACTCTACTTTTGTTCCCAGGCGTCTCTCAAAATAAATGACCTGTTGTCCGCCATTTTTAGTCAGTCATGTGATAAAATCGTAAGGTCTTATTGGTTGAATCGTTCAGCAATTGGCTGGGATGAGCGTAAAAAATCGCAGGAGCGAGCACATTAGGCGAATTGCGGCGAATTTAATCGCCGATATCTGGTATGCTAGATATCAGCGATTTTATACGCCGACGAACTTGTGGGACACAAAGGGCATTTTCAGAAATTTCTAGAAATTCCATATAATGGGCCACAGTAAAAAGATTAAAAGTTGACAGTTGAGCGTTGGCCTTTGGTGCTAAAATTGCTATTAACATTAAATCCTTTTAACTTCTGTCGCAAAAACGTCTAGACGTCCTTTTACCATGGAAACAGAAAGCGAGATCTTCTCACACGAGGAGACGAGCTCCAGAGTGTCTCACTCGGCACCCATCCACAAACGCGACTTCCGAAGCCATCCGATAGAGCCTCCGCTGGTGACTCGGGATCGCGATCGTTTCGTAATCGACGTGCCCAAGTCCAATCGGTACCCTTCACCCAGTCATTCAAAGCAATTAGTACTACAGAGACTTTCCCGAATGGCTTCACGACAAACTGCTGACGACGAAGACGAAGAGATGTTCGTTATCGCGCCCGATGGTTTTATTCCGAACTCCGTTGTAGTGGCCTTATTCAAAGATTCAAGAGAGGAGATTAAGGAGAAGGAGGACACATGGAAGCCGCCCCGCTTGACTACAAAACAATTGGCGGAACTGGAGAGCAGAAAGAAGGTAGCCATTGTTACTGTGAAGTCTAGACTGTTTCTCACAAGACCCCAAAGGTTTTTCATTTCTAAACTGAAGTCATGACCTGCTTATTCCACAAAGCTGTTCTTTTCAAAGTTTTTCGAGATAAGAAAAGTCTAATTTATGGCGAAATTCGAATTAGCCGGCGTACCATTTATCTCGGTGCCTATAGAGGGAGATAATTTATTAATTTCCTTTCCGTTGACAGAAATCGTCTTATTCTCCTGAACGCGAGAGTCCTAAAGAAAAGACAAAAAGGAAGTCCAAATTCAGTGATCAACTGGAGCTTGCACTGCGAGATGTCCCTTCACCAGACGATAACGAACTCTTGAAATCGCCTACGCCAACACCGCCCCCGTCTCCTCCTCCCTTGAAAGAGCCTTCACCTCCAAGGATCGTCAATCCCAAGAAGGAAGTCAAACCAGTACGGCCGATTGAGAAACTGGTAACGAGACCTAAGGAACCAAGTCCTGAACCGTAAGTTAATTGCCCATTTTCGAGTTCATTTCAGCCTCTTTTTCGCACATGGCCTCACTCTGAAAAAGAGGCAGACTTGAATTTCGGAAAGGGCCTATTGTCCCCTTTGGTTGTTCAGTAGTAATGCGACCTGTGGATTTTAGCAGAATTTCACAGAATTCGTCATCGTTCTGGTTTCAAATTGACCGACCAGATCGTGTGGCCCGCGTTACTTTTTTAGCTAGCCGTGTTTACTGCTTTTTCACACAAAACCCGTCAAACGGTGTGGGTTATCATATAATGCGAGGAAACCATAATCAGTAGACAGCTAGCAGAGCCTCCTGAGTCAGTCGAGCCACGCGCTTTTAGTCTGCGAGCTTTATTCACGCAATCAATCTTCTCCAATCCCTTCTCGGCCCTTTCACTCGATTGCGTGGCTGAAGCTTCCAGACTAAAAGCGTGCGGCTCGACTGACCGAGGAGGGACTGCTAGCAGTCTACATAATCAGGTGTGGAACTTTTAACCTCCTTATAAATTGGGGACGGCTATTCATAGAGTTATTTTTATGGAGTTACTTTTATAGAGTTAGAGTTAAGCCTCCAAAATCCTGAATTCTTGATTTTGGAAGGGTTAGCTTAAAGTTTAGTGATTAGGTCTAAACCATAATTTAAGAGTCAAGTCGGTTCATTTAATTTTGGCTTTCCAGAATGTTGAATTCAGGATTTTGTCAGTCCAAACTCTTGAATTCACGATTTTGGCAGTCGTTAACTCTAACTCTAAGTCATAACTCTACTGAAATAACTCTATTGCTAGTGGACCTCTCACGATAAATTGCGTGATAAATAAACTTCGATTGAAACCAGCAAGGTTTAAAAATTCCCTGATTTATAAAAGTCTAACTCCTGAACTTAGAGCTCAAAACGTAAACTTGATTTCTGTTAACGAACATACTACTCTAGATTAAACCAAAATAATGATGCGTGGTCGCCATCAGCATCAAATTCGATGAACTTGGAGCTTGGAGATAAACGAACGCAACATGAACATATTGACGAAAACAGCCAAGAGGTACGGGGGACTCCTTCATTACTTGTGATAGATTTAATCTCACTTGAAAACGAGGCTGTTGAAACAGATGTGACAGCGTTTAAAACAAGGTACAGTTCATAAGGTAGAAATGGCACCTTAACTTACTGTTTGAGTCTTTTAAATCAATTCCTCACCCAAAATGTTCTGTTTTATGTTTTCAATCTCCTCTTAGCAATTTTGAACTTATGCGTCTCTCTGATCCGCTATTTATTGTTTTCTCATTTGGAAAAAGTGAAAAAAAAAAGATTTAACCGTTTTTCAAAATGCTGGATTAAAACTATTTTTAAAAGATGTAAGATAATTGTAAACATTTCAATCCAGATTTAAATGCGCTTCTAACGTTTGGGTTTATGTGGTAAATGTTAAAATATAATGTCAATGAAATATTACTGAACACAATATAAACAGTTCTACCAAACAAACCACTTTTTCTGCCGAACTGAATTTGTTAGTTTCCACTGATGTGAAAAGGATGTTAAGCATTCTCTAATGGTACAGAGAAGTTGTCTTAAGACTATGGAATTATACCGATGTGTTGGTCGGCTTTCACTTAGCGTTCACGAGGCTTGAATAGGAAAACCTTTTTGTAATTGTTTGTCTTGCGCTTGGACGCTTGACGCACCATTTAACTAGTACCTCAAGTAAATCACAGATTAGTTTGTTTAATCAGGAAGTTTGTCAATCTTGATCTTTGTTTTACAGTGTTCGTGACATGTTTCACTACTGTCTTGTATCTTCATTTGACAATTGCAGGCCACCCTCTCCTCCCAAGGAACCAACTCCACCCCCTCCACCTCCACCTCCTTCACCCCCTCCAACTCCGTTGCCGTCCTTTATCACTCAGTTCAAAGGAATGCCATGGTTTGAGAACTTCTTTCCGGACGCAAACTCAGAGGTAAATATGGAAAATAAATCAGTTGTAGTTTGCGCGACCACTAAGTGATCCTTTAGAAAAATGTATCTTGTTTTCAGCGAAGCGCACTGCATGTGAGGAGTAACATGCCTTTTTTCTACGGTATGTGACGTGTCTGTCGTTTTGCAGGCTATCATGTTGTTGATATCTGCGATAACCAGAACCCATCGTGAGCAATCCTTTCACTTGGGTACAGGAATAGCGTCAATTTGGATTAATCATCGCCTCAACAAGGCAATGCAAAATCATCGGTGTCTTGAATTCTTAGTGTTGCGTCCTAAATAAAACCATCAACAACTCCATTATCCTATGGTGGCCCCCTCCTCAGTTAAGTGCTCTCTGTAAGGAATTCTTCATTAAGTAACCATCTCCCAAGAAGTTTCAAGGTTGAAACCCAAGCATTGTGACCAGATGACTAGCCAAGTTATATTACTCATTATTTATTTTCATGTTGCAGTCGTTTCCGAAACCTTGGACAGCAGATAGCTTTGTCGAGCTGTTGCTTGGTCTGATTCAAAAGACAGTTGATTACGAGACAAAAATGCAAATCTGTGCAGTAAGTACTAGATATCTGAGCTTTTTCCCCCGCGTATCCAGAGAGGGGTAACATGTCCTTTTTCTGCGATCTGTGACGTGTCTTTCGTTTTGCAGGCTATCATGTTGTTGAACCGTCAAGAAGGTTTAACTCACGAAACAGGCGAAAAGGTTAATAGAACTATGGTAGCAGAACTTAATATCCCGAATCACCCGACTGCGCATGGCTCGGCCGAAGCCAAGCAATTTTTACGGGTTGCGCTGCAGCTGTCACACTCCGTGGGGATATATGAGGTGTCTTTTGTAGCTGAACTGATGGCGCAGTTTATCGATGGAGATGAAGAAATCAGGTAGACTGGCATTTCATAGCTAATAAATCAAATCCCATGCAGTGTTTTAATCACACCTCCCGCGTATTTTTGTTTGAACTGAATCGTAGTGCGAAGTTTAAGCCTCCACTTGTGGACTTTTGTCTTCCAGTCCACCAATCCCGAATTGGTTGCTTCCAATCTTTTTCAATCCGTTTCGTCTTTCAAAAGATGTGTTGATAAAATCCTCTAAAAACAGCTTGCACTAACTTCTAACATGTGGATCGTGACTGAAATGTTCGCTTAGATGTTCTTAAAACGGCTAATTTATGCTTCATACTGTCGGAATCTATTATCCCTTGACTTTTGAGTAAATTTGTCTGCTGTGGCTCACTTTATAGAAATTTTGTTCGAGAATTGTTTGCATCGTTGGGAGTACCGGATACCGCAGGTTACTTTGCCAAGGAACTGGATTTGTTCGATATCACGGTATGTGCGCCTCAGAGGAGATTCCTTATTTCTTCCCAGCTCAGTCTACCTCCTCGTCCTCCACGTCACTCCACATTCGGGATCCCATTTAGCAACCCTCATCGTCATCATCATCATCATCGTTTTCGTCGTCGTCGTCGCTTAATTTATCCTCGGATTTTGGCGTAGCTTATGCAGCTAGTATCTCACACCCCTCTGTAACAGACTCAGTGAAACCCGACCCAGTGGATTTTTTTTCCCTTCACCCAGTGAAAATTTAGCCTCCCCGATACCTGGTGAAACTTTCAATTTTACCCGGCCAGTTTGTGGCTTCCCCGGTGCGACTTTTACATACCCAGCATATGTCATTTCATTTTGTGTATGTTTGAAAAAGGCAACTCAGCGACCTGACACAAAATTTGCCGACCCGGTGACGCTTTTTCCGAAAACCCGGTGAGAACTGATATAGATGCCACTGGGTCTGTTACAGAGGGGTGTTATCTCCGAGCATTTCCCACACCCAACCATGACATTACACACACAAAGGGCAGACCACAACACCTGGATCTGCGAACAGTGAGTGGGTTATTAAGAAATGGGAAGACGTGGGAATTAAGAAGGGTTGTGAGACAGGTGCTGCGGTTTATCGTTCTTATCCGAGAAGACTAGAAAGCCTAACCATTTGCAACTGTCTGAGCAAAAGCGGCACCTTCTGCTCGGTTATTTTAAGCCCCTGAGTGTTGGTCAGGCCAGAATTTGAACCTAGACCTGCCGCACCAAAGTCCAGTGTTCTTCCAACTGCGCCACTGAACTGGTCATCGGTAATCGATCCTTCATTTAATGATAGAAATCACCCTTCTGTCATATTTTGTGCATGCAATTCTCTCAAGATTGATTTTAGGTCTTTTTGTTGCATGATACGACATTTCTTGGATTAAGGGACCGTTTTTGTGCGTTCTTAGGATATACCTGAAAACAAACGGAAGGCGCGAGTGAGGGATATGTGTATTCAGTGGCTGAACAAGTGGCTTGCTCAGTTTAGGCAACACATTCGATCACTGGCAGGCAAAATCAGCCGGGCACAAGCCGGCAGTGTCGTCAAGTACGTGTCATTCTTACCGCTCATTCGTACATTTTTGATTCTGTAATCTTTGTTCTGTAACGAATGTTTTCTTCCTTGAACATAGAGGAACGAAGACTCCAAAGACACCGAGTTCCATCAAAGGCATTTTGAAAACAGACAAAGGAAGCTGGCAGGTGCCCTACAATCAGTTCATTTTATGTACAAATTCGCGGTTAACTAGACGTAAAACGTGAATTCTTTCTTCCGGTTATCAAACAATGAAGAATGGAGCCGAATTTTCCAACTCTTAAAATTTGATATCAAGTCAAGTTTGATATCAAGTTTGATATCTTTCTCAGTTTGAAGGACTATATTCGCCTTTACGCCGTTGCCGTGTGTGAATTCTACTGTTGGCTGTGAAAAATGTTGTACTCTTCAAAAGAACGTCGTTATATTTTTAGCATTCAGTATTTTTTCACCACTTACTAGGGCTGATTTTTTTTAACCACTTCTTTTTTAGCTTAATATAGTACAATCAATTTCTGACTTGTCGGTTGTTTTATTATTTTTCACCACAACAGAGGACAACGTCTGACATGTCCAAACCGACTAGTAGTAAGTGGAATACATGTTTCTATTATTTTGTCGTCATTTTTGCTTCGTTTTCTATTCATTCCTACCAGGAGCCTTTAACCCGGAGCGTAGAACTCCCATACTATGGCTATGTCACAGCATTTTTACAGACCGAGCCATTTTTAGACATGTTTTCGCCGCGAATTGGTCAGTTCCAGCCCGCACGCGTCCAAACAGTTAAAACACAAGGCTTATTATTGGCTAGCAAGGCTCCTGTGGGAGAGTGAATTCGTGGTAAAATCAATCTAAAAATAGCTTGGTCTGTGAAAACGCCGTGACACAAATATACTGATGTTGTACTCTCCGAGTGTGGGCTCCTGTTTCTTCTTAACATATCCAAGGGATCTTATTTATTGCTTTCAATATTCTTGTTTTTACAGTTACGTTTGACCTCGACGCTTTGGGAGGCAAAGCCGCTGACAAAGCAGCACCGGCGGAAGCTATTAATTATTTTTGTGACATCAAAATGGAAGAAGAAGTGGAGCGGGCGCGCACGCGCACGCGCACTCATGAAAAGACTCATGTGCAGGTCCAGGACAACTCGAGGAACACGGTTCTCATTCTCCCGAAAATTCACAGGTATATATTGTCCCTTATAATTACTAAGCACTGGGCTGGGCAGAACCTCCCGCAGTTCATAGTCAGAATTGGTCTGCGCACATCACCTTTTTCTTTAACACATCCATCCACCTCAGTTTTCTTTCACACATCCATCCCAATTCCAAGTGGACGGACTATTAATGATCCGTGTTAAAGTGAATGGGGACCTTTAGATTGGAATACGAGTGCAATTACGAGTACGAGTTTTCCGTTCTGAGCACGCGCACTTGGAAAAATTTCGACCTCGAAACCTAGTGCGCGTGCTCAGTACGGAAACCTCGTACTCGTTTTTCGTACTCGTAATCCAATCTAAAGGTCGCTAATATCCGAGGACGGTAATTGTTCATCAGTAAAATGCCTAAAATTTGTGCAATTCCACAACTGGGTTTGGGCTCCATGAAATCATTTATATTAGCTAAGTTTCGTAGTTAACTCGTAACAGCAGATGTTAAAGCTTCTTGGTCACCATGGCAAAATGTTCAAGTAGTCTCCACACTAGCTTTGAAGTCATCTATTAAAATTTGAACAGGCAACTTTTTTTTTAAAGTTGTCTCGTACTGCAGCATTAATGGGATCATTTACTTTTGCTTCAGTAAGCGGAGCTTGGCGCGGCTTGGAGAGACCCATTGCAGTCACTGTCATCCAGACAGGGAGACTTCTCTTGCACTAGGTAACGCATATAGCTTGCTTTTGGCCAAAAGGAGTCGTGCAGTATACGTATCTGTTGTGAATAGATGTACCTACCCTAATGTTTGCTCCTTTATGCCAACATGCCAGTGGAATAATTGTTTCGTTATAAAGAACCAAGGAATAACACTTTTTTCCATTGTACAAGAAGGATCTGAAATCTTTTTAATCAAGCGTGATTTAATCAACGTTATTGCATTTTCCTTAAGCCACTCAAAACCCAGAAACTATCTTATCTAGCTATCCAATTTTCTTTATTTTAACGTACCTTGATAAGTACAAAAAAAAAATGATTTTGTATGTCTTGTATGTTCGTATTATAGCCTTCCCTCTGCCTTCAATCTACCAGAGCCGCCGTAGAGTTGTATTAAACAACATGGTGCTTCATTTGAATACTTTGACGCTGAATCCATTTCCCAATGATGATGATGCCGCTGTATACGAACCAGCGCAACATTCGCAGTTACTGACGCTCCGGTCGTCGCAAAAATATTTCTTTCCAGCGCAATCTTACGTGGAATCAACTACGGAGACTGAGAGCCTCTCTCAACAGATTAGAAAGGTTTTATTGTAGAAGGATAACAAAATGCCTTGGCTGGCGCCACTGTCAAATTTGCCCTTAATGTTAGAAACTGCGAGATCACAGTGGGAAACGTTGGCTTTGAGGAGCTGCTTAATCGATATCGTGTGTATGTTCATAAATAGCCATAATTTATTTTGAATTTATAATTGCTCGTTCAGTCTTGCTCGGTAGTATACTCATTTTGAGTTTTCTTTGCGAAGAAGGTTCTTTTTTTTCGTAAAGTGAGAGTATAAGGACCATCTACATGTCATAGTTCATTTTACTTCTGCTCACTCGAATACCATCGTTATTGGGTAGTCGTATACGACTTCTTTTCTAACGTTAGATAGCAAGGATGCTGATCTTGTGCGTGGCCTTCAGAAAGTTAAGCAAAAATCTATGAAGATAAAATGGGTATTTATCAAGATCAGGTAACAATGAATTCAATTTTTTGACAAACGGATCAACCATCCATTCGCCTCAACTAGCAGTCAGGGAAAAAAGTAATGATTAATTCGAACTGATCCAAACATGATCATATCTTATACACCTCCTTAGAATGTGTCAATTTTAGGGCACGTCGTAGAGCTTGAAAAATTAAATGAAAGCGAAGTGCGCTAGTATAACAGTTTTGTTTCGATTCATTCCTGGCTTTGTATTTTTTCTCTGGCAATTCTCTATGAATGATCTGACTTGTATAAATTCAACCCCTCAAAGTAGCTTTGTCTTCGAAAGAAAACGAGGCTAAATAGTTATCACTGGAAATAAGAGCTGATGTGTTCAGTTATAAGTATTTAAAAGCAGTAACAGTAATTGCTGCTAACAGTTTGAATCTTGCATTTAAATGCTTCTAAAAATGGGACCGACAATATAATATTTTAGGTATCTTTTTTCTAAGTTTGAAAATTTTGACATGCGTAACGTTCAAATTATTTTACTTGAGAATTGTAAATTATCATAGGAGAATATCAAAAACAAATAAACGAAGAATTGTACATTGTATAAAAATAAAAACTCTATTAAGTCAGGATGCGAGGTTTTTCTTAGTGTTGCCTTATTGTTTTGGGAAAGAAAACGCATGGAATGCGGTTTTACGCATGGTGTTATGGGGCGTGTTGCACGTAGGATGCGACAAGAGGTCACGTTTTGTGTTTGAATCCGAAACCCCGCGCCCGTCATGTTTCCTGTTTCCCCTATGGTGTAACTAGCAAGCAAAGAGACTTCATTATCAGTCAGTAACTACTCTTTATTGTGACAGCTGTGTAGTAATCATTAATTCTTTCTAAATGTGGTACAAAGTCGCTAGCAGGCAACTGAAACGAACCTGAAAAAAGGACAGTTCATTATACGTCTGTGCATAACTTCTACCCTGGCGAAAATGTGTGGGGACGCACTCCTTTTCTGTCGTAATTTTGGAGTATCATTTACAAGTCACCTGTCATGAATTTCCACTCACAAAAACAAACTTATCAAGTTTCTCCACCAGAACCCCCGAACAATGTTGAAGTCCTTTCCCAAGACAAGATCGTTAACCCTTTGATTACCAGCTGGCCAAATGCGTCCAGTTTAATCCAACGTCCCTTCTACCCTTTGTGACGTCATCACTTTTAACGGTCACGAACAGCTTTGTCCACTAACTTGTGCAGGGAGAAGAGATCTTTCAAACTATACCAGAACGAGCACAATTCAGTCAAGGAAACTGGAGAAACAGCTCAAAAACCATGTAACATTGACCTGAGAATCTCCATGAAAATCTTCCTCCATTGCCTACCTACCTTTCTGAGCATCTAATTCTAAGATGATGAAAGGTTTCGCAGAAACTCTTGCCACCAAAATCAAGCCTACTAAATGCCCAGCAAGTGAAAAAAAAAAAATGAGGCAAGGAAAGCGAAAAGAGAGGGAAGGAGAGAGAGCGCAAAGTAAAAGGCGAAAGTGTTGTGCTACTTTTAAAGCCATCTCGAAATGTTGCTTTCTGAGCATGCCCGAACTTTGCGAGCGCTTATTTTGCACCTGGATCAAAAGGCCGCAGAGTGTACAACCTGTAACAGGGTTTTTGGTGAGATTTAGCTCTTAAACAGCGCGACAGTGACCAAAAAACCCCTCGACTAGCTTCAAAACGTGTTTTTCGGCCAAGTCTCCGGTATCCAAAGGGCTAAAAAGTGCTTGACCCCGGACACCCAACATTGTCCAGAGGGGGAGGGGAGGGGAAGGGGATCAAGGGAACGGCTATTTTCGGGTAAAAAAGCCAATGTGTCGCAAACGTTTTGGCCAGGATTGTAGCTTCGGCAAATCCACCCACGAGCAAACTCAGTTGAAAAAAAAGGCATTTGTCCTCAGTGCATTTCTACACCGGACATTACATCTCCCAACAAAGCCCGCCGGCGGACGGTGCTAGTTTCCTCGCCCATGGCAGCTGTTACATTTTTCGTGTTTACATTGTTTTCTTGGCTGTGGAGCCGCAGCTTTGTACATCAAAACGCTAATCAAATCAACTTTTGTAAGAATTTCTTTCTGATGTCGGAGTGAGACAAACCTTTACTGTTATATCCATGTACGTAAAAGGGGACTGCTGCCATGGTCTCAAGGGCGTCTATGAAAAAATTCTTTGGATGCGGTTAGCCAACTACAGTTTACACACGAACAAAAACACTTGATTTTTCGGAAGTACCGACGCAGTGAGATTTTTACGAGCAACTAGAAAGTTTAACTGTTTCTCCAAAATGCCACAAGCAGCAATAAAAGACGGTTATTTTTATACGCTCTTATGAGGGCTCCAGGTATGACGTTCATGAATGCTGCTTTAGGATTGTGAAACTGAATTCCTTAATCTTCGTACATATGTGCGATAACTGAAATACGTCATTCGACTGAGGAAAATTTATTGTAAGAGATTTAGAGAAAAAATGTTCAGGGAAAATCGTGTCCCAGATTAAACCTGTTTTTATCGGCAACAATAACCCGTCAATTGTTGCTGAATATCAGAATCAGAATAAATCAACGATATATATATACACTCAGGTAGTCAGTTTATAAAATACTACAGGATCTGAAGACTTTTGGTTTGAAGACAGGAAAGTACGATTTGGATTGGTCTGTTTTAGTCACTTTGGTTAAGAGGTTCTTCCGTTCCGTGCAATCACTTTCCGTTCTTGTTTCTTGTCTGCTTGATGAAGACATTATGCTCGTTTTGCGTGATCCTGGTCGAATATTAATCTGCAACAACAACAACAAAAACAAAAAGCTAGCCATGAATTTAGGAAAATTTAACAACACGTGCAATGTAGGAGAAGCCATCTTCCTTGGGGATAGAGGGTCAGTGAAAACGTCAGATATTCTAAACTACTTGCCGTCTGACATCAGCTCTCTGAATTTGCGCCGGACTGGTGGCCAAAAAGGCCTGGTCAACTTTCCGTGAATGCTAGCTGAGCTGAATGTGAAACTGAACGGTGAATGCCATTTGAGCAACACTTAGAAGAAAATGTTTTCACTGTTGTCAGTTTTTTTCTTGCTAATAAAAGGAAATAGATAATCAAGAATGGAACCGGGGGTATTATTAGAAAAGCAGTGCACGTGAGGCGGCAAAAATTCCTTTGGTTTCAAAGTTTTAGTTTATGGACTTATCAATCTATGAAGAAGATCCGCTGAGCCTATCAAGTTTATTTAATTTATTCATGTAAAACAAGCTATATATTTCATTCCGGAGTTTTTATTTTACAGAAATAAAGTTGGTCATCCCTTAATTTTGTACCTCGGCATAAACATTAGGAAAACGTTTTTGTTGCATTTATTGCCGTTAATTGTCGTTGCAGTTCTTCACTGATCTGATCAGTTCTTCTCGTTGAACAGTTAACACTTAATGACTGGTCCCGAGGGGAAGAGTGAATTTTGTTTCCCGGGAATCCCAATGTTTCCCGGGATGAAGTCGAAGGAAACATTGAGATTCGAGGGAAACAAAATTCACTGTTCGCCAAGGGACCAGTCATTAAGCGATTTGTTATATAGCAAAACAATTGGTTGATAAAAACAAAAGCAAATTTTGAAAAACGCACTGAGATTCCAGCGAAAACATCACGCCGCCTTCAACTGCACGCATTTCGCGGGTAACAGCGAACTGTTTCCGGTTTGACGTCATAGTTTTAAACAGATGTCATGTGACCATGAACTAGCCAATGAATGGGTGCGCTGTAGCGGGAAAACGCCAGCTATATAACAACACTGTTTATGATACATTACTTCCGAACTGAATCAAACCTTACTTTACCCAGGTGACAAAAAATATGAATGTTTAAATCATCTAACAGAAAGTTTACAAAATCTGTTATTTTAGCAGTTAATTGACTTACGGGTCCGGCGAGGGGCAGTTTAATGACCAGCGACCGGAGTCCGTGTCCCCAAACTGAAGGGAATATGACATGTTTTAATATCACAAGACAGTTATACATAAAATAGTCACAATCATTTTGTTTAAAAACATTGCCATTAAAAGTATATGTTACAGGTAAAATATGGTGGCAGGTTGAACCCATTTTCGTGGCTACTCCTGCCTAGCAACAGTATCCGCTAGTTAGGCAAGAGTCGGAAAGTGTTCGAGAATCCGATCAATCGACGACCTGATCTCGACAATTCACTGATTGGTTAGTTCTGGTTATTGGTTCTGGACACTTACTATCGGCGCAATTCGATCAGTAACTGGGTGGAATATCATTCAAGCCCAAACCATTGGGCGAGTTCTTTTTATACAATAATTTTGTGGTCATGTTTGATCAGAAATATGGGCAAAGTTTTCAACCAGTGTTTCAAATGCTTCTTCGCAAGTTTTCTTGAGATTTTAAGGCGGTTTAGTGAGAATGTACACAAAAAATTGTCTATCGCTACTGAGTCGTGTTTGTTCGAAAGCCACAATGGACGTGTGCCATACAGATTTAAGAAGGTCAAAGAAGTCGAAAACGCGCCCGATTGGAATAAAAGAGGATCTTCCTTTAAGATCTCCTATTGTGAGCGACCACCTCTGGGATATAGCGCTGAAATGCACGCATTTTTTGTCGCGCGATCACTGCGCACTGATAAGCTTTCTCAGTTTCCCACAAGTTTAGTTTGCGTTCAGGAAGGTTTTGTTTCGTAAACTGACAAGTTTTAGCTTTAGGCACGATTTCGAACCGGCTGCTTTCTTTCTTTTCTATAAAAATGGTGGCAGTAGCCACAAGTGCGCTAAAACGGTTAAAACGGATTGAGTAATTAAGCGTTTTTCAACCTGACCTGCGACCCAATTTTACCTGACACATGTGTATTTTCCTAAGTATTCTTAAACATTTTCGACTATCATTTGATTTACGTACAAAGGTTGATCACTGCAGTTATCATAGCATAATGTATAAAAATAACAAACGTTCAGTTTTATGTTCCAGATCATTAAGTTTAAGCAAACAAGCTTTTAACGAAAGTGTTTAGAAGATGCCGCACTTTCATACAATATTAATTTGTCGAAATAAAACGCTTTCTGGCACATTTAATTTTATCTGATGTTATACTTAACCGTTTGCATGGCCATGTTGTCTCCAGATATCTTGACATCTGCAAAGTAGAAGAGAAATACGATTGTAAACAAGGATACTCCAGGATGAAAGAGGCAAATAAACTGGCTCGCCTAGATACCTGGTGCCTAGATAAAAAAACAAAAACAAAAACAAAAACAAAAACAAAAAAACTAGCCCAAGGCCCGGTGAGAGGGGGCGGGGGGGGGTGTGTGCTAGTTTTACAATACAATACAATTTATTAATTCTTCCAAAGGGGCTTTACAGGATTAATTTACATCGAGTAAGAAAAAGAAAACCACAAGATAAATATATCTAGTTGCACTCTTGTTAAAAGAAAGACATGTAAGTTCAAATAAGTAAATATATCTATAAATCATCACCAAATGCAACTAATCTCCATGATTAGTAATGATCAAGATAGACTAACAAGGTTCTAATGCCAAACTGATTGGGATCAACATTCACCCAGACTAGTTATTTGTCAGGCTAACTGTAAAACTCCATACCAGACACGCTGCGAATGGTCTTGGTAACAACGATGTCATCATCACCGGTGAAATGAGTTTCATGTGAATCCATCCGTTTCTTTTCCTGTGGAAAGAAATGAATAATAATAATAATAATAATAATAATAATAATAATAAGGTTAATAACCCTAATAATAATCTTTATTTAGAAGTCAAAGAAACTATTTACTCTACGTTTACTCACAATCAATTTTATAAATTTAAGAAGACTACTGTACTAAAAACGAGGCGATAAGAAAAGTCTAGGTAAAACACTGCACAATAGTCCATAGAAAATCTAGTCAGTTCTGTAAGTAAAAAAAATAATTAATTAAAAAA
>BLFK01000463.1:1015256-1032756 GCA_014634185.1 Astreopora myriophthalma
TTACTATCAGAAACAGAGTGCCATATAATAAACAACTTACTAACCGAGCTTGCTCGGGCCGTACTGAGGAATATTGGCCCTCGGTCGTGGCAGTACGGACCTCGCTTCGCTCGGTCCGTACTGCCACGACCTCGGGCCAAAATTCCCCAGTACGGCCCTCGCGCTCGGTTAGTAAGCGGTTAATATGTTTGCGTCAAATGGAGGCTATTGTTTATATATCCAACGCGCGCTCGTGGAATAATTGTTAAATATGTATACGTAGCTTTATCAACTGGAAGGCCCAAAAAGAATACAAAAAGTGCATTAATCTAGCCAGTGGCGGGCCCATAATTTCCGAAACGAGTGGTTGGACCAAGTTGAATGGTGCGTACCATTTGAGTTTCCAACCAGAATTTTCGGGTTTTCCGTGTAAATGGTGCAGGTAAAGCGCATCATTTCCGTATATTCTTATTCCCGGAATGGCCCCAAAAGAATGCACCCTTAGCTAACTAAAGAGATCGAATTATCATTTCTATCGTTTTGGTTTCCCCAAAAACCAAATACTTCTTTAAGAGTCTTTCTGACGGCTGCACGGAATTCCCGTATTCTCCAGCAAAAAATGATTGGGTTCACACTTGAGTTGACAAACATGACAGAGGTCGTAAAATTGAAAGCTAAGTGGATGGAGTAAGAACGACCTAGCAACATGACCAGGATGGATGTACAAATAAGAGGCAGATAACAGAGCAGCATGAGGAACCAAATCACAAACATGTTGAAAACTGACTTTTTAAAATGATTCATTTTAAATCCTTTTTTCACTCCACTTGCTTTCTGATTTTCGTTGATCTTTGCTTTGCTTCCGTAACTCGAACTGTCAGGTTTCGAAGAGCTGTTTGCTAGATGTTGATCCGGTGCGTCACTGTTGAGCCCTTTTGCTTGGTCAACGTGGCTTTCAGAACATTCGGCCCCTTTGTCTTTCTCGTGTTTATTCGCCTCCTTATTCACAAAATTGTTCGCCATAATCTCATCTCCATTCGGATTCTGAATCTTGTCCAAGCTCAGTTTAAAATATTGTCTATTCTCTGAAGCCTTGCATTTTGTTTTTTCGTCGTCTCCCTGACGTGATGTTTCTTGCGCCTCGACAAGTGAGGAACTTTCATCTCGAGAACAATAATTCTGATACTGATTATTCTGGTCACGTTTGGTCAGACAGCTGTCATCCATTACCAAACTGATTTCCATCGCTTTTGTTTGACTCATGTCTTTCCTGATGGCTGTTTTTTTTCCGGCTCTTGAACTGCTCTTAAAATTAGAATTCAGTCCAAAAAATCTCTTTAGCCCGTTACTTTCCTGTGGTGAAATAGCTTCACTCTGTTCTTGAAGCGGCGTTCCCTGCCGGCTTTCAGGCAGTGTAAAACTTTCATTTACCTGGACATGAGTTTGATCGCAACTCGAATATAATCTATTTAGACAGGTCTTGTCATTTATTGACTTATCGTATTGGCAAGAACTTCCTTTCGTTGTAGCTTTCCTTCGATTTGGATTCAGATCAAATCCTTCACGGTAGTTATCGCCTTGTGACGACCCAGTTTCTGGGCGCTCATTTTCGTCAGCGTAACTCACGTCCCCTCGAAGCTTAGCAAAGTTTTTTCCTTCTCTATCGCGCCCGATTTTCAGCAACTCCATTTCGGCCATGCTTAGTTCCAAATTGTCATCTGGAGTTTGTAGTCGTGACCCTTCATCCACCTTTGAAACTATCGGTCCCTGTCTTTGCCGATTGTTCATTTTAAAGCTAGCAAAATTGTGGCTGTTTTCTGCTTTTGAACCAGAAACACCCGATGGTTCCGATACTGTGGGATGTCCCTGTGTGCGTGCTTGCGCTGCAGCGTTTTCTTCGCTTCTAAGGTACATATCTTGCCTCAGTTTTCTTTGGCTTTCATCTTTGGATTCCACAGTCAACACTGGCTTATCCATCTGCTGTTGTCCAACTAAGTCCTGGCTAACGAGATGAGATTCCCCCGTCGGTGTCTTCCGCTGCACCTCAGTCGTAACACTTGTTTTCTCAGGGTGGCCTTCTTTGTCTTTAATTTTTGATGCAGTTCCTTGGTCATCAGTCGTCTCTCTGTTCACCATTTCACTTCGATCTCTTCCCAATTTCTCCCTGCAGTCATCTTGCTGCCCGCGAAAGGAAGCTTCAGCTGTGAAGCCACTTTCGCGTCTCTGCGCAGAGAATGACAGCTCGGATAACTGAAATAAAATCTGCCTTTGGTGGTACCGTACGATTCGGAAGATTCTGACGTAAGACAACAACGCGATAAGCAGAGCAAGAGAGTTCAAGCACACAAATACTGTGTTCTGCGCATCTAGTGCCCACTTAAACATGGAAGCGAAAACCGAGCTTAACATTAGTAACACAACGACAAGTAAAAAAACTCGAAATTTGGTGACTATGGTGCTGTATTTCATGTGTAGATGAAGCGCCATTAGTCTATCAAGCGAAATCACAGCCGCGGTCCACAGTGACAAAGATGACAAAAAGAAAGATAGGAAGTTGAACACAACTCCAGCGTAACACGATACGACGGAAGAGGGATTTAGTAAGTACAATATTTTGTAAACTAGATATGCAGGCTCCGCTAAAAATCCAACGCAGACATCGGCGAAAGCGAGATTGAGCAGGAGGACATAGGATGGTTGACGAAGGAACTGCGGTGCTCTGCAGATGGACAGGAGAATCAAAATGTTTCCAATGATAGATGTTAAACTCAGAAGAGACATCACGACACAGTTGATAACATACGGAGTGAAGAGGTTGCCGTCCTGTGGTAGAACTTTATTGATATCGGCACACTGTGAATCAGACATTGTCGAAGATTTTTAGGTTATTCTTGTCTCTGAAGTGACCACAAATCCCAAATGCCAACTTCTTAGACAACGAGAAGATGATTCCTTCTGGATTGTAACATAGTTGTATGTATATTGTGGTGCTTTTCCAATAAAAAACGTGCCTCTCGGATAGGCAAATTACCGAATCCTCTTTTAAATCACCATAGAGATGCAATTATTTTCAGGAATAAACTAGTCCACCTCTACAGGATCCAAGAAAATCATGCGTCTTTTTTGTCAACTTCTCCTCCTTTGTTTTGAAGCATCTGTACCGTGAACATTTTGTCGCTCATGTTTCGTCTTCTGATAATTACTAAGAAACGCTTCCGCGTCAATCAAGAATGTTAACCAGGCGATTAAAAGCATTGCCAAGCGCATCATCGTCTGCCTTAAGACTACATCTAGCAATGAATTGTTCACTCTTGTATCAAATGATGCGGTGATGCTGTTATTATCACAGGAGTCGGCTCCTATGTTCCAAAAATATATATTGCAAATTGAAGCACCCGTCAGAACACGGTGAGGTGTTGTTTCAACTCACATAGAAGATTGCTTTTAGAATAAATATT
Source organism: Astreopora myriophthalma (assembly GCA_014634185.1). Classification (NCBI taxonomy): domain Eukaryota; kingdom Metazoa; phylum Cnidaria; class Anthozoa; order Scleractinia; family Acroporidae; genus Astreopora; species Astreopora myriophthalma. The sequence continues at coordinate 1,018,694 of BLFK01000463.1, forward strand.
CAAGGCAGTGTTTGCTCTTCTTCATTATGAGAGTGCATAATGTAAAGTGAATTTCATTATCAGTTTGTCAGGTAATAAAAGCTGTGGATTACAATTATTGGCGAAAAGAGAGTTAATACAAGATATGATAGAACCTGAAACTTCGACTGGTATAGGGAAGTCATAATTTTCAGCTTAATTTATAACAAACTTCACTAAGTGATTAAACCTCCAAGTCAAACAGATCCCTAAGGGCTGATTTTACCTCGAAGGTTAAATGACAGCTGTCAATCCGTTTCAAACTTATTGACGAATCGTGCTTAAAACACAAAAATGCCAAGTACTTTGACCTTTTTGTTGGCTACTATTTTGTTGTCTTTGGCCTGATTAGGAACTCTTTGAGGTTCACTCACTTGTCGACACAGAGATAGTATATTTTCTGCAAAGCCGGTAAGGTTCGATTCGAAGCGTGCAGCCGCTTTCTGCAGCTGACAGGAAAGTAGATAGAGACAACGCCAGCTGTCGCTGCTACCTTTGGTACGGGTGTAAACGGATCGTGTGACAAACCCCAAAGGTTTTTTGTTTTGTTTTTTTGCCTCGTTTCAACCCGAAGGGATATTTCAACTTAGGTAATAGTTTTTTAATTATTTCCAATTGATTCCAAAATGAAAGACACTTCCAACGCGCAGAAAGAAATGGTAAGGCAACCCTACCCATACAGGGTAGCTATGATATTAACCGGTGCAATTTTTGTTGAATACGAATTATACAAGGTAACAGAGTTCAGGAATAGACCAAAATTGTTAGTCCAAACGTAAGCAATGAGAAAACATTCTCTCATTTAGACAAATCCATATGACGAAGAAAATAAACATTTTACCACACTTACAGCGCCTTAGTAATGTCGGTTCCGTTCCTTATCAATATACAGCCACATAAAAGCTGCAATTGTCAGTTGAATTTATTCAGCCGAAATTTTACTGAAACTAAATTTTCGGGTCACTCGTGATCTTATCTTGCCCTTTATAGGAAATTTTCCCACAAAAAGTATTAATTGCTCTAAGCTGAGTTAGTGCTATGTTGATTTTTCAAGGTGAATCGATTCAAAAGGGAGAAAATTAGTCAGCAATCTAATGATTTTTATAAATATTCTTTGCTCAACTAGGACAGTCACCCACGCAAGGTGAGGAATAAAATTACGCTTTCTTTATAGTTTGTAAAATTGATGATCAATACTTCAGATGAATTTGTTCTTGTGGCAGAACGAAAAAAGGTGCTATTTCCCCCGACTGAATTGACGAAGATCTTCCTTTTGTGATTTAAATTGAACGTGGAAAAGCGCCAAATATATATATCGCCGCGTTCAAAGTGACCGACAATGGATTGGATTACTCAGTGTATTTGGACACTTGAAAGGGAATTTACAACCTTTTTTGTTAGATTCGTCATCAAGTTGTCTGAAGGCTTTAAGTTAATTTTTCGTTTCTTATATTTGTTAAAACTGAACAGGCACTGAGCGGCGTTCACAAGCTTTGCCTATGATGCAGCCATAAAGGTTATGCTGGGGTTTTGGTTTCTTAAGTTCGACAGCTGGTCAAACATTTATTTTTTCTGGCGTCCGGCTTCGTTGTGCTCGGAAATTGAATTTCAAGATCCCGCCAGAGCCCGAGCCTTCCGAAGTTGTCCGAACTGGCTTGGGGAAGCTTGGTTCAAGCCGACTTGTTCCTTCATTTCGGAACGACTTGGTTCAAGATTTACCGGTAGTCCGTTAGTTTCTCGCGTTTTTCGTTATTTCCCTTCTCTTCCTCCAGATAAAAATGCATAATTTCCTCCGAGAAACCATCCTCGTTCGCAGGCCCTCTCAGAGACATAAAAGAATCTTCCCCCCCCCCCACCCTGTCGACAACGGAGGAAAAGACAGAGAGTCTGGGGACGAGGTTGCCGAGAAACATCACAAGTCTTCTTGTACCGAGACCCCTCTTCGGACCCATGCACTCGGTCAACTCTGGAGACCGTGGCTCTTGCGGGGAGAGCCCCTGATAACAATAGAAGCTACAGATCATAGGGACCAATGAAAATACAGGGCTGAGAAAGCTACAGGATTACTCCTTGCGGGAACATGAACCGCGATTTTGAGAAAAAGATCATGGAAGAATGCCAATTTATAAACAAGATAAGAGACATACGTAAGGAACTATCTGATTCTTCTGATAACACCCAGTTACTTCATAATATGGAAAAAAGAAATATTCACTGTGAGCTCTCTGAATTCATTCCACCATCAAACAAGAATGTTCAAGACATTATAACATCATTCTCGAACAAGACATGCGCTCTTGATCCGATTCCAAAACATATCGTTAAAGGCAACATAAATTTATTATTACCTTGCCTTTCATCAACCGAATCGTCAGACAATCTATTGCAACTGGAGTCTTCCCTACTTCTTTGAAAACCTCACTGGTTCGTCCGAAACTGAAGAAACCTGATCTCGAGCCTGATCTGTTTGTCAATTATAAACCTATAGCCAATATTCCATTTCTTTCTTAAGGTAATTGAAAAGTCAGTTGCCATTCAAGTTCACAATTACCTGAACTACCATGGACTATTTCCTTCCTTACCATCTGCATACAGGAAACACCACTCAACAGAGTCTGCCCTACTCAGAGTTAGTAATGATATTCTTAGGACACTTGACTCCCAAGGCGGAGTAATTCTGGTTCTGCTAGATTTATCAGCAGCGTTCGATACCATAGACCACCATCTTCTGCTCACGAGACTAATAATTTAATAATAATAATTTATTCACTTATATTGCGCAAATAAACAAAAATTTGATCAAATGCGCATTACAATTATGAAAGGTTAAAAAGTTAAAAATACATATATAATACATAATACATATATACTTCGAACATACTTTAACTTCACTGAAACTGTTCTTCAATGGTTCTCCTCGTACGTATTTGATCGTTTCCAGCAAGTGACTATCAGTGATTCTACATCCTCACCGCGATGCTTAGAATATGGAGTGCCTCAGGGCTCGATACTTGGCCCATTACTTTTTATTCTCTACCTGGCACCTCTTCAAGATGTTATACTTACTCATGATTTAAATTGTATGTTCTACGCTGACGATACCCAAATCTACATCGCTATTAAAGATCCTGAGCATTCCGTTGATTCTGTCGAAATCCTTCAAGCATGCGTAAATGATGTTTTTGTAGGGAACACTCAGAACATGTTGAAGAGCAATCCTGGTAAAACTGAAATACTGCATTTCACCTCCCGTTTCAAGAAGCAACTGTCATCGTTGGAGACCTTAACGTTGGCTAATAGTACAATAGGAATCAAAGCAAAAGCTAAGAATTTGGGCATTGTAATGGACTGAAAACTTTATTTTTTAATGACCATATCAACGAAACATGCAAAAAGGCCAGTTTTGCTATAAGATCCATTACACGCATCCGTAGATACTTTCCGTATGATGGGTTGAAGATGCTAGTCAACTCCCTTGTGATTTCCAGACTAGACTATTGTAATAACGTTTTATATGGGATACCAAAGTATCAAAGGGACAAATTACAGAGAATCCAGAATATCACTGCTCGAATGATAACTGGAACACGAAGCACTGGCCATATAACACCTATTTTAAAGAATCTGCATTGGCTTCCAGTCGAAGCAAGAATTAATTTTAAAATTTTAATTATAACGTATAAGATCTTAAATGGGCAATCTACCAGTTATTTAGAACCTATTATACAAGAATATCACCCATTAAGAACACTGAGATCATCAACTCGTTCACTGTTATGCATCCGATCTATCAAATCCAATTCCTATGGTGGCCGCGCTTTTTCAGCAACTGCACCGAAATTATGGAACTCAATTCCCGAATATATTTAAAGAGCAGAAACAGTAGAAACACTCAAAACTAGGCTTAAGACATTTTTGTTTCAAAAACATTATTGTTAATTAATTATTTATTTTTCTGTCTTTTTAATGAATTATCCGTTGTTAGGCGCATTGAGGTTAGAAACGCGCCCTATAAGCACCTATTTATTGTTATTATTATTATTATTATTATTATTATTATTATTATTGTTATTATTATTATTATTATTAATAATTTAAAACGTCGTTTGCTCAGCTTTCTACCTTTTCTGTAGAAACAAAACGCCTAAGTTCATGTAAGTAGGGAATAGTTTCTCTTCTCATAACAATTGTGTGTTTCAGTTTTACTCCAGATTGGTCTCAAATTAATGTTAAATCGGAGGTTAAGGTGAATTGGAAACTGTACTATCCAGTTTTAGTCAAACTTTCTAGTTTGAGATGGCCACTCACCTGTCCTGTAAGTACTTCCAAGTCCACCACTGCCACCACATCTTAGAGAGGTGTTGGATCTACACCTCGCTTTACAAAGATCTTCATCAACTTTAGCTGCTGTGAGATTGACGTTGAAACAGACACATTTTTGTAAAGATATCGAGGCCCACGAGAATTTCTCCCCACGGCATAATTCATAACAGTGTCGAGGTGAAGCTTCATGGGCTTTGACGTCCCTAACCAGCTCAGAAGAGAACTGATTGCTAATATTAACACAACCAATGTAACTGTCACCGTCTTCGATAACTGCACGAGAAAAGAGTAAAGAATTAGTAGTAAATACGCATCTCCTCTCAACGCATCTTATTCCAAATGAAATCTCGACAAACCAAGAGTGTAGTAAAGATAAGTTTCGTTGGTTCTCAGAGAATAAACAACTAAATATTACCTGCGGCTGGATAACCGTACCACCGTGTTCCTAAAACGCAAAACGAAGAGTCAATGGAGAAATCGAATCTGAATCCATTCTTCGTTCACTATGGCGGCAAATTCGGCTGACAATTGTATTTATGCCTCATGATCCTTCATCTCAAAGCTAACTACTGTTGGCAGGGTGTTGCTCAGTTTGGGCGAGCTACGTTTGCTGGGACACAAATTATTTAACCATACGTATGGGTTAATTCTCACGGCTAATCGCCGTCGCAAGTACAGCAACGACGCAGCTCAACAAGGTCGAACCGAAAGCTTACATTAAGTTTTGAGGTTAAAATTTACAGGTTAAATTTTGGGCAAGCCTTGACGAGCATGGCCGCTTATTAAAATTCAGCATAGTAACCTGGGAAGAGCCAAATATAAATGACGTAATCCCAGCGAAGGATGAGGGCACACCCGAGAAGCGAGCCTAAGAGGAGTCACGCTTCATTTGCACGCCTTCTAAAAGATCCTAAGAAATTAAGTCCCGGATGGAAGGAACGGCCCAATTAGAATTCGAATCACGAAACTTCGCAATCAACATAAACCCGTTCATTTCCTTTGCGAAATAGTTTCCCTATTGGTGGGTATAAATCTAACGAGAATCTGATTGGGAAAGTTTATGGAAAGAAGAAAAAAAAAACAAAACAAAACAAATGAATTAAGAATATGGGTTGTGAGATAACAATGTGCAAAAATTTGGTAATATTCAGTAATTTTTCAAGTGACATCATGAACTCGAGGGCAAGAGCCCACAGCAACCCAGTATTCAAGTCACAGGTATACCCCTGTCATTCTCGATACAGTTCAACAGGGCCGAGTTGTTCGAAGCAAGGCTAGTGCTAATCCGTCTTAAATACTCTGACAACCTATAGGCTTTAATCGGACTTAACCCAGGGTTAGCGCTAATCCCGCTTCGTACAACCCGGTCCAGGTGTATTGTAACTCTAAGTAGTATCTAAGTAGTAGCTGTAAGTAGTATTACTAAATTGACCTCGCTCCCAATGTGTGGCTTCATAGCTCAGTTGGTAGAGCATCGCACCGGTATCGCGGACGTCACGGGTTCGAATCCCGTTGAAGCCCTGATTTTTTCAGGCTTCTCCTTTCCAATTGCTTAAATTGGAAAATTAACTGCGATGATCATTCTTCACTTTCGTCTAAGTAGTATTCTGTATCCAACTTAGCAAATTCGTGATTCGGTAATTTGAATACAGAATAGCAATGCAGGGATTACCTCCTGAATATTTTAATATCTTAGTAAAGCAGGGATTAGCTCCTGAATATCTTGGCTGAAAATTTGTCAATCGCGTATCCGCTTATTGTTTGGGAGACGCGGAGCAGATGCTCAACGGTCCGCTACCGCGCACAAACTTCTACAAAAATAGCTTCAGCTATAGTGGCGCGGTTTTGTGGAACAGTTTCCCTTTCGAACTAAGGAATTAAGAGTCCCTCAAACGATTCAAACGACGGGTCAAAGAAGCACTCTACCTTAGTTAATTCATGCATTCATGGAAAGCAGCTTTTTAGATTTCAGACTTTTAATGAAACTTTTAATGATACCCTTCAGTCTAGGGTATAAGGAAGTTAGGGCAGCAAACGAAGTAACTTTTATCTATATAAAATATATTTGAAAATTACCTGATGAATTGTTCCGTGGTTAAATAAAGATAAAATAAATAACAACTGAAATAAACCAATAACCCATGCACTATTTCACACATTCATTTCACAAGTCAGATACAATATCTTCGTCCGATCTGTATAGGATTTGCGATGGCTCGCTAACGGCTCGCCATTGTAAACACCCATAAAGACATCCCGCTCATATTGTATCTTCTATCACTTACGGCCTTCTAACTGAAAGGCTTCCCGTATTTAGGTACCGTGAGATGCGCGAACCCTGTGAGTAGGCCTACCGTTGATGATGACCAGTCCGTTGTCTCCTGGCACTTTACCATCCCCTCCCTTAGTGCTTTGGTTAGCAATTGGTTCTTTTCCGACAAATCCTTCTCCATAGTAGATTGCAATGACCCCACCTCCACCGCCGCCACCACCTTCAACACTACCATTCTTTTGGAAATGAGAAGAACCCTTCGCTTCCAGTTCAGCCTTCTCACGGAGGATCACGTACTTTTCCATCAAAGAAAAGAACAAAACGTGAGCGTGAAGGAATGGACTTAAACAGCGAGGTGTAAGTAGGCGCGTGCGCTGTGAGGAAACATTGCTGCGGCAAATACTTGATCGCTTGCCCTTTCAGAAAACATTGTTTCCGGGCCTTTATGCGACGATGACGGCAACTAACGATGAGGTTTCTTTTCTTTTCTTTTCCTTTTTTTTTTTTAAATCTTTGTCACAAATAGTTTCAAAATTGAGCAAAACTGAGCAAACAGTTTAGCTTCCCATAGGTTTACTTGTGACCTGAGAATTTGATTGGCTGATAGTGTTATGAACCGAGATTGTATAAGATGCATTTGCATAGAGGCCAGTTCTCACTTGAGTGTCCAAAGTCATTACGCGATTGTTTTGGTTGTGATTTTGGTTTGCTCTATCACTGGATAAAAAAATAACCTGGCGCGAAATTTTCAACCAATCAGACACAAATAAAACCAAAGTAGAGTGACTCAGAGTGACTCTCGCTTTCCCGCGCTTGGTGCCAGCTGCCTGTACTTGGTTTGCGTTCTGATTGGCTAATAAAACCAGGTCGCGAATTTCTTCGATTTTTGGTTGGCTGAACGGTGCATTTGCTTCAAAACGTGATTGGCTGAGCCTGTAATTACTTTGGTTTTACAACAGTCAATTGAAAACCGCTCTAATTGCGTTTAAGGTGCGTTCGATCAGCTTATTCCGGAATAAGAATGCGAAAGGTTTACACCTAAAAATAAGTACTCGGAGAATTTTGATGTTATCGGAATACAAAGACGATTTTCAGCATTGTTTCGCTCCGACAAAATGCTCTGGAGAAACTGATCTTCCTAAATTTACCTTCAAAGAAAAATCTAGAGGTTATTGCGTTTATTCTTATTCCACAGTAGGATCAATCGAACGCGTCCTTAATAAACTATCAAGCGTAGGTATTGGTGCGTCCGTTACCTTCTTAGACTCAAGGATAATTGTCCCACCACTACTGCCCCCACTCCCAGACTTCTCCAAAATAGAGTAACTGTCACCATTGGCGCGAATGGCAGCATCTACAACACAAAAACCACAGCTCTATCTAGCACACAACTGAGTCCTGCACCTTCCCCTCCCCCACCCTGTCCGTTTCAATAGAATGTTTATCAACGGCTCTCGTCAATTATTTCAATCACCATCAGCATTGTCTTGGGTCAGGGGAGCGGAGAGGATCCAAGTTTTGAAAGAAGTAGACTAGAAAACAATTAATCACATCTTGTTACCGCAAGTATGTGGCTAAGTTAAGTGTTCCAAGTAATTTTATTCAGGATGATAGACTAGCCGTCATAAAGCGACTGAACAGATGGTGAAGCGTAAGAGCGTAAGCCTAAGAGTCGCCAACAAGCGACTCAACCTTCTTAAGTGCTTAGCAAACTATCAAGTGGCACCATAACTCAACATTGAGTGCACGGTGAGCCGTTAACCATTTGCAACTTCGTTCCCAGCGTTCCCAGGCTATTTATTTGTTGAAGGAAATGAGATGCTGAGCCCGGTAAATAGTGAGAACGACATTTTTTTCTAGAGAGCGACGCAGGCAGGCAATTTTTTCTGAGTACGACTGCGCCACTCTCTAGAAGAAAAATTTCATGCTGACCATTTGTTGTTTGAGAACAAAAAGATAAACACCTAAAGGTCAGCACTGTGCACCCATGAGCAAATAATAAACGTCTAATAGGGTTTTCCGATTTGGCGGAAGTTTGTTCCAATCTTCCGCGCTCTAGGAATTGATTAAATTAAGAAGCGATAATGTCTTTACTCCTGACAGTTTTGCCAGTCACCTTACCTTTTGTTATTTCAACAGTTTTTCACTTCCGCTGAACTTCCGCTAAATGGAAAAACCCTAACTGACCAATGACAGCGTGCGCTTTACGCCCGTTTTGTTATATTAATTAAGATATGCTCAGTACTTACTGATGGTTAGATTTCTTTTCGAGGAAATTTTAATAGCGCCCCCACCACACGCTAGGATTGAGCTTGTATTACCCTTCGTGGTGCCTGAAAGAACATGGCTGAACATAACTGGAAAACATGTCATGCAAGCAAGAAAAGTCGAAAGTCCGACAAAACTTCCGTCTTCCCTCAAAGCCTTCACGTTTTCATAAAATATTCCACAACCACAAGGCCTAATTTTTCTTGAAGATAATGATGTGGTTAGTGGTCAGAACCGACTGAATGTGTTGAGCTTTGATTTAAAATACATGCACAAAATACTGAACATTACTGTGAAATCAGCTATAAGAGGGAGCCTACGCGATGTGAGAACGCTTTTGTCTGTGGAGAACATGCACTTACAATCGTTTGCGGACGAGCAATTCGATGTTCCTGTGATCAATAAAATTAAAACGAGTATCAGTCATCAATGGGATACTAGTAACCCCCGGCGTAGAACGTTACTTGTACTTTAAACATCACCAACATTAAAATGCACCGCTTAAAGTGTGTATGATTTAAAAAAAGAAATGCTTTCAATTGAAAGGCTTACAACAACAACAGCAACAACAAATCCCGAACTTGCAAGTTCTTAAGCCCTGAGGCGGTTTTCTGGTGATCGTTTTTTTTCTTTTTCCTCAAAATTCAAATTGGGCGCTCTGAAGCGGGTGCATTTTCGACTCTGGCAAAATGACGGTATAATGAACCCGCGGAGTGACGTAATAAATTGCGCAGAGGGCGCTAAGAGATTACAAGTTTTCCTAGTTTTCGCGAATTTTTTTAGGTGTTTCGAAATCTGCACACAATAAACTACATAAAAGCGCAAAATCTACTATTACTTCATATGCACTTTTATTAACAGCAGGAGCATATAACCCGGAGCGCGCAACTCCCATTCTTGGGCTGTGTCCCGGTGTTTTTACAGACCGAGCTATTTTTAGACAGGTTTTTCCCGCGAAAAGTTCAGTTCCAGTCCGCACACGTCTAACCAATTTATTATGCAAGGTTTATGATTGGCTAGCAAGGCTCCTGTGAGAGACCAAGGCTCCTGTGGGAGACTGAATTGCGGGAAATCAATCTAAAAATAGCTCCATCTGTGAAAACGTCATGACACAAGTATGTTGAAGTTGTACCCTACGGGTTATGGGCTTCTATTAATAGCAAAATCATCCTTATGTGACTGCCCTAAAGCTTTATTATCTACCTGTGCTGCCACCGATGAGATGTACATCAGGTTGTATTCCGTAAGTGCCTCCGTACACGACACCATTTTCATCCTCATACAATATTCCACCCTGTCCAGCATGGCCGGCTCCACCGTTAGCCGAAGGCTTTCCTTGGCCCGGGCCCTCCCCAGCTGCAATAAATCAAGATAGATAAGATACTTCATTAGGAGGCGCGCAGTAGTGCAGTAGCCTTCCAGAAAAGTTTTTAAGGTTTTGATCGATAATTTACTTGCCAGTGGTAATCTTCATAAAAATTCCTCACAAAGAGAGCAATTTTCATTTAAACACAAAATTAAAGAAATTTTTGCCGTTGCTTTTATTTTCCACTCCTCATCTCGCGCTACATCCCAACACATCACCGAAATGTAACTAACCTTGACCGAATGTACCTTGCCAGGAGCCTATAACCCAGAGCGTACAACTTCAATATACTTGTGGCACGGCGTTTTTACAGACCGAGCTATTTTTAGATTGATTTTCCCGCGAATTCAATCTCCCACAGGAGACTTGATCTCTCACAGGACCCCTGCTAGCCAATCATAAGCCTTGCACAATTAACTGCTTGGACGCGTGCGAACTGGAACTGAACTTTTCGCGGGAAAAACATGTCTAAAAATAGCTCGGTCTGCAAAAATGCCGTAACATAGCCCTAGCATGGGAGTTGTACGCTTCGGGCTATGGGCTCCTGACCTTGCTTAGCTCGCGCGTATTTTCCTGCGCTAGCGGTCGCTACATATAGTTCTGAATGGTTCATATGATTGTGCCTGTTTGTCAACCTCGTTCCGAGGACCTCTCCCTTGCCAAGGGAGAGGTCCTGGGAAAGAGGTTGTCTGTTAGTTAGAGCAGCTTTGAATTGAGTGTCGAAAGCAGTGTTTCCATAGCTTTGGTTCTGCCTTATTACGTAAGGCTTGGCGATTGGTTGAAAAATCTCGAGCCACCCTCTCAGCCAATCAGAGACAAAGCAAAACTTTAATAGGTCTTATTCGCGTTCTCAGGGTTGGAGTGGAACGACCGTGCAATGGAGGCTCATGCGAGGGAAATGATTTCCAGATGAAAAGATTTCCTCGCATTAGCCTGTATTCTATGCTTGTTCCAGTTACAACTGAGAATACCAATGCGGCCAATTGTGACTTAAGACCTGACCAAACGAAGCTCAAGTCGTCGCAAGCCAACGCAAGTTTTACTACTTGCGAGGACTTGCGCACCGCTTGGCCACCCATTTGCAGTGACTTGCGTTGAATTCGAACATGTTAAAATTTTGGACCCATCTCGTTTGGCCACCCAACCAAGTCCTCGTGAGTCCGCGCAAGTAAGAACTTGCGTCGACTTGCCATGACTTGCGTTTCGTTTGTCCAGGGCTTACTCCCACGCGTTTCCGCGCGCTTGGTGCCGGCCGCATTTGCATTATGCTTGGCACAGTTGATTGTCTGTGTCTTTCCTGACTAGCTGAAATAAGTACTTTGGGTTTGATTTTACGACCACTCTATCCAATGTCCAGCGTACTTATCGTTTTAAGACCCTTATGTTAAAATCACGCCACATTTTCAAGTGCAAAGGAATAGGATTTATACTTGCTGTATCTGCTACAGTACAATTTCAGATACATCATCAACTCTCAAAAGCCGTCGGTGAAAGTTGAAGATAGATCTCCTGGAAATCAGAAGAGTGAGTTTCATGAAGTTCAGTTGGCCGATTTTGGCCCATTCTTCGCTAATTCAAACCTCTTCAAAGCTACACAAGCTAGGTCGTATTCAAATTTGCCGCTTATCGATTATGAATAATTAACGATTACCTGAAGCTTTTTGGGGGTTGACGCAATACCCTCCAACGGTTTTCTTAAGTTTTCCTTTGGGTTTTCCAACATCAATATCCACGCCTATGAAGATTCCTTCTGTGCTGTATACAGCGACTGAGTTCAAACCCACAAGTTCGACCTTCGCTGAACCGTTTATCAATATCGGGACCTGGAATTCAAACTTCGAAATGTTGTACTCGAAATTTCTCTCTTTGATGACAGTTAGGTTCTTGGATTCAATTTCGCCGTAATACGAATACGCCATGGAAATGTTGGAAATGTTTGACGATCTCCTTATGTGCGTCCATCTTGCAATGCTGGTGTCAATTCGTAGAATTCCTACTTGTATGTACTGTACCTGATACGTATTGGCAGTTGAAACTGAAAAAGACATTAGTGATATAATTGTCACGAGCCCCATAAGTTTTCCCTGGAAAGTGTGGGCTTATGGTAGAAAGACTCGCAATTATACACAAGTAAAGGAATATCTATTCTGGAATCACAGCCTCGGTCCTAAGGCCGAAATGAGCTTTAATGATTGGTACAGTGCTGAAGGAGACAAAATTCACTATCGCTCAACTTACCGCCAGTAAGCAAAACTGGCAGTCAATAGGCCATTTCAAAGTTCATGTTAGCCTCTTCTTCAAAGCGAGTCTAAAAGCGGAAGTTTTGTGATGACAATTAGTTGTACTTTTCATATGAATAGCAATTAGGAGCCCATAACCTGAAGCGTACAACTCCCATACTAGGGCTATGTCACGGCATTTTTACAGCCCAAGCTTTTTTTTTTTTTTTTCACGTTTTTCCCGCGAAAAGTTCAGTTGCAGACCGCACGCGTCCAAACAATTAATTATGCAAGGCTTATGATTGGCTAGCAAGCCTAATGTGGGAGACCAAGGCTCCTGCCGGAGACCGAATTCGCGGGAAAATTGCTGGGAGACAAAATTCGCGAGAAAATTGCTCGGTCTGTGAAAACGCCGTGACACAAATATATTGAAGTTGTACGGTCCTGGTTATGGGCTCATGTGGATAAAAAAAATAAAAAATAAATAAAAAAAGACTTCGCACGTAGACTCGCTTTGAAAAAGAGGCTGAAGTGATTTCGGAAATCGCCTATTTATTGTCCCCCAGCCGAGAAGTGCCGTGAAGTGCCGTGAAGTGCCGTGAAGTGCCGTGAAGTGCTAGTGAGAAGCACAGGTGTATTTTTAACTGCTTTGATTTCCGGTTTATTCGCAATCAATGAGCAAAACATTTAACGTAACGCTTGCTTACTGATTTAAGTTATTAATAACATGAACAAGTTTTATTAACATTAACTTATAAAAGCACATTTAATAAAAGACGTTGAAAGTACTAGTGTTAAGTAGTTAGCTTAATATGTGGAAGCTATAGGTAGGCTCATTTCGCTCACCAAGGATATTAACGAGACCAAAAGAGCCATCTGACACGTCAAACTTGGAATCGCAAAGCCCACGTACATCGCTACTGCTTTTAATCTGGATAACTCCTCCAGTGGCTATACTCGAACCACGAGCTGTTAACAGGGCCTTTCTTCGCAGTAAAACCTGAAAAGGGAAGGGTAGTTTACCAGTAATAAATCGGTGTGGGTAGCAGTATGAAATATTAAGCAGCTCTAGTTTCGTTTGCAGTCGCTGAAGCTCCCATAAGGAAGAAGGGGAATGGGGGAGTTAGGGTAGCGGGGATCCGGGAGGAAAACAGGCGAAAAGGGCGGCAAGCACTCAGGAGAAGAAAGTGAAGGGACGAGAAGCGTGAGAAATGGGAACATTTTCGCAATATCAGTTGCCCAATAAAGAAGAGACGGCAACCACCACAACAGGGGGTGGGAGTCGGGAATAGAGGGTACCCCTCCATTCGACCCCTCACCCCAAATACAAGATAAATTGCAGGGAAAATGCCTATTTTAGCTGATGACCACTAATAGCACTTACTGTTCTACGACGTCATCAGAAAGAGTCAAAAGCAGTGGAAAAAAAGCGGCACTAAGAGTCTAAAAATAGCCGTCGCCGTTACAAATAAGATAAAGTTCACTGACAATAAGGCTTTTTACATATCCGATTATCAAACGTTTGTATTAACTCTGCGCCCTTTCATTAGCCAGATTCTCAGACAGTCAGATGTCACCCGCTCACTGAGTCGTAAGC
>BLFK01000463.1:1037756-1058033 GCA_014634185.1 Astreopora myriophthalma
TATTTCTCCCTAAGGGCTTTAAACGTCCCACAGACAGATACCACGCAGCTGTTTACAACCTCTAATTTCATTGGATCCGTTCAGGAGGCAGCTCTATTGTTTTTAGGGTTAGGGTTCATTGTTTCTGTTGTTTCTTTGAATGCTTCTATTGTTTTCTGAGCCAATCGCGTCGGCTGTTCTAATAGCTGCGTACTGACCCCCTACTGATTTGGTTTCGTTGGCGGAGTGTTAAAACGATCCGATGCAACACCTTTACACGGTTAATGACGCCATATTGGTTGGGGGAGGCGGGTGAGGGGGGGGCAAACACAGCTAAAATTACAGTGAATGTAAGGGATTTTGACCGACTTTGAACCGCTGGGACGCCGCTACAAAGAGGCGGATTTGCAACATTTGCCGCCATTTTTAACTCGTGAATTGCGCGCATGTGCAATGAACGAGTTATTGTGAGAAACGGAAAATGCGGGCGTTCGATCGATCACTCGCTCGTTGGGCTGTAAACATTATACAAATTAGGTACGCTCGCGTCTTACTTTTAAATTGCTCTCAATATTTAATTGAAACTAGTAATAATTCTCACTACATCTGCCCCCGCCTAAAATAATATGGATGGCAGTTAATTATCAGCATACCAAAAATTAGATATAATCCAAAAAATAATTTAATTCACCTGTTCAATTCACGAGTTTGCTCACAGAGCACTTTGATTTATCATTTTATTGATATCATTCATTCAACAGAAAATTAGGCCAGCAAAGGATGTATGACTTCCGTAAATTGGAATTATAAATTTTCTAGCGTCGCTTATCATTTCGAGGCAATTTTCATAATTTTGAATGGAAGCATTTGTATGAAATTTATGGTCATTGTAGCCTGAATCTGTTCCTTATACTTTAAGTCGGTTAAAAGACATTTTCGCTGTCAAAATACTGCTTACATAGCGGAGTTACAGAGACTGCAGAGGTTCCAAGTCGGCCAAAATCTCGTACATTCACCGTATTAAATTTTAGCCGCGTTTGCCCCCAACCAATATGGCGTCATTAACCGCGGTGAACTGAGGTCTGTTATTCACGTAGATGTTGATACATTCTGCGCTCTTGAAAACATAGCGCGCGTTCTGCAGCTGTCAGCAGCAAACCGATCATCTTGCATAGAGAACTTTAAATATTCTGTATCCGTCAATCGGTTTCGAAGCAACAAGGGTGGTACTTTACAAGAGATCGCCGAAAACTAGGCTGAACCTGGCTGAACAGTGAAATTGTGCTGGCATCAAGTAATAAATTTAAAGTTCGAAGTAATCGTTAAATAATGAGGGGGTCCGCAACGAAAGGGAAACGACGCAAAGCACAGATTTAAAGACAAGGAAAACGTTCTTCACGGGCTTTGCGTTGTACACTTTCAAGAGTTCCCTTGCCGTCCTTTTCAAAACATGCACCCAGATTCATCTTACTTTACTTCAACGAAGTCCCTACCAATTTAGTCATAGGACACTTCACGCACATCGCTCGCCGTGCAACGGCGTAAGCGACACGGTGCGAGTGATTATACGACAACGCAAATTGTTTGCCGTCGTCGTTGCTGAAATTCCCTTGGGCGACATACGCAAGTGCACTGAGTAGCTTCGGAGGCGAATTAAAGCTTCAACGGCTTCAACAAGGGGGAAGAAGAAACACTGCTTACGCTCATCTAGGAAAACGTTTATTCTATTGAAGTATTAAAGAGTCTCAGTTTAGAGTTTGAAAGTGTGTTACCTGATCATTTGAAACAAAAGCGCAACTGAGCGGGTTTCGAGGTGTGAACAACTGATGTAAATCATCATTCAGTAACTGAACCAAGCTATTCATCAATGCAATCATTTGAAATCCAACGTCAGGAATGTTATCCCGAACTTATCTGAGTCTCTGATTCAGTTAAAACATATTGGTGAGCGTCCGTGAAGCAAGAAAGTTTCTTGTTGGCCTCAACTGGAGAAAAATGTTCAGTCCAGTTTAGACAGGGGATTAAATAAGGAGGATCTTGTTTCTGGACAGGGAAGAAGAAATCAATCGATGATCTGACTTTCCGGGAACTGCAACGTACATATTGCGACCTCGACACCTGTCTGAAGGATGCTTAAATCTGGTGAATAATCAATGCCGGCCACCAAGCGGGCCTTTTCCCTTAAATCTTGATAATTGGCCATTTCACCTCAATGTCATGCTGCGATACTCTGCCGTTCAAAAGAGCAGTACTTGTCTTTAAGCTTTATACGTCGCCGCAAACCCTGCTGTTCATCAGTATACTGCACATAAACAAATTAAACATCAAAGCCTATACCCTCCGTGTGTGTTATACCTTCGAGACAACCAGTTCTTAGTTACAAAAAAAGGACTTAATAATGTACTGCTTCCTTTCGGCTTTCACAACCGAACTACCAGTTCGCTTTATGGACCTCACTAACCATATTAACGGAACCCGTAACACCTTAATACTCACTGTGCACTCGACCCTTATCCGCTGTATATGCCAGGGCAAGACAGTCACCAAAGTACACTATCACAAACTGCGCTATAATCGAGGCAACGCCGTGATACATAATTGCCTTGAGACTCTATCGCCGTGTTTCCGCTAATTGGAACGAACTAAGCATAGTCGACAGGAAATAGCAATTACTTCGTTGCAGACATATCGCTTATCGGATGAGAGCCGTCGATCATATGGTTTCACCCTAAAGGATTGCCAATAGGATTTCTTGTATTTCTATGGACATTCTTCAGATCACTAAATAACCCGTGCTTATTCAGTTGCCAAAACACCGTTGGGTATTGTCATGCCAGTACAGCTTCTCGAAATTTTCAAATGCTTCAGCCACCGGCTTACGTTTGTTCGGATGCAATTCGTGTATGCAACCTCGGCTAGCTCGATTGAGCTCACTTAATCTATTTAAAAATGTCCCCCGGTAATTTTTTTCCAAGACGCAAACCCAGACAAACCGAGCTAAAAATTGTCCTTTTCCGCTCGCAGCCAGTTGTCCTGCGGCGCTGATAGTAGGAAGCCTCCTTTCTCGAAGAGCCGCTATCGTCTTTTAAGATCTTTGGGATCAATTACACAAGTGACCTACTCACCTTTAATTAAAACGAGACCTGAATTTGGAGATATCAATTTAAGAAACGTATTGTATATCACATGCCATTTTTGTAACCTGTCAAATATTTGACTGAAGCCGGAACGTGAATGCAAGAGCAAAAAAAAAAAAACAAACAAACAAACATCATTACCGGCAAAAACGTAACAAGCCTTATCTCAGTAGAAGCTCTACTTTAATGATTCGTTGAACGGTTCACAGCTAGTCCCAGATATTTTTATGCGGGGAACCTCTGTAGCTAGTTTTGCATTTGCTCGTTTTTCTTTTCTTTTTTTTTTCACCATTCCAAACGATTCCACGCCCTCCAACGAAAAACATATAAAAAAGCCTAAAGAAAAGCAAGAATGTAGCTATTTGTTTATTGGATCGGGACCGTATCGTCATTGCATGGAATTGTAATTTGCACAATAAACAGATAAGTGTATAAAACGTCCTTATGACGTGATGCCTCATAAATCCATGCTACAGATTATGTATTTGAATGTTCTTATACTATTGCCTTAGTTTTTGGTAAATGAAAACATGGTCACGTGACTCATCGACATGTTTAACGCGTCTAGTGGAAGTATTGGAAGTATTGGAAGTAGTAGTGGAAGTAGTAGTAGTAGTAGAAGTAGTAGTAGTAGTAGTAGTAGTAGTGGTAGTAGTAGTAGTAGTAGTAGTAGTAGTAGTAGTAGTAGTAGTGGTAGTGGTAGTGGTAGTAGTAGTAGTAGTAGTAGTAGTAGTAGTAGTGGTAGTAGTAGAAGTAGTGGTAGTAGTAGAAGTAGCAGTAGTAGTAGCTATAGTAGCCGAAGTAGCTCCAGTGGCCGTAGCAGCCGTAGTAGTTGTAGTAGCTGATTTTCTGGCCAACCACTACTAAGCTAATGAAAGCGCAAAAGAAGGCGTCAACTCATTGAAAAGGTTTTGATTGAGCAAATCGAAGTTCGCACTCGAAGACACTCGGAGACGCCAACGGAGGTTTGTGTAATGTAATGTTGCAAGACAACTCATGTTGGTAGAATTTTATCAATTTTAGCAAATACGCATGCGCCAATGTTTGGAACCGTCTACTTCCGGTCCACTCTATTGCGTACCATATGGAGGATACAACGGGTTACAGTTTCAATATATATTGCTCGAAATCCTCTATCGTGTTAACTGGAACTGAGCTGTGAGTACGAAAGGGATCTGTCACATATGGTCTAGGGGCCGACATTTCTCTCCCTCACTGCCGCGCCGGGGGCAGACAGGCTGTCGTGGACGGGTATCTGCAGCGAGGAACTGGGGGTTGGTATAAGCGATCCGCGGGCCGAAACCTCGGGGAGACTCGTCATGGTGCACCGCTCCGGCAACACTTCCAGAGGTACCGCTACTTGTCCAGAGTTTTTTTTTTTTTTTCTTTTTGGCATTCGGTGTGCGCATGCGTGAATTCACTGTTGACTTGCTACGCACCATTTGGGAAACGCAGTGACTGCATTTAAATCAGAGAATGACCTTCACACTTGCAAGAAGCAATGAGGCTTTGGAATTTTCCTTCCTTGTACCTTATTGCTCGTTTGGCAGGAGAAGGCTTGTATCATACACGTGCCACTCGTACAAAACCTAGCGTCTTCGGTTGACTTACACTGTAGAAACACACTAACTAGTCCTCTTGCAAGCGACGAGTTAGAAATGGCCTATCTTTCCTTACGCTGCTTAGCTGCGTTGACCTTTCAAATTGTACTCATACTTTAGGAGTCAAACCTTTTAGTCAAAGTACGCTATACGCAACAAAGTGTGCTGACTGACTTTTATCCGCGGCAGCTGAATGTCCGGCGTGAGGTTCTACGAAATTGCATCGAAGTCCTTCATTTCTGCTAGATAAAAATGTTACATTCCTTCTTGTAATCGCTTTGGATTCGTTTCTTCGTTGCAACGTTTCATTATAAACGACGATAGAACACTTCGACACTCGATAAAATACAGGCGGTTGGATTGAAATGTTTCGTAAAATTCTTTGGAACTGTAATGACTCCCAGTGATTGAGTCTATTTGAGACCTTTTCCGGTTGCCGGGCATTTTCCCACTCAAACTGAAAATAGACCGCAAATTTTCGGCTGAATTCGTGTTAACGAAAGGACATTACGTTCGGTGTTATCTTGTAGCCGTTATCAAATGCAAATTTCAAAAGTCTTGAATAGAATTTTTCGCAGTTTAAGTTTGAGAAAATATATTAAAACAACGATTGTATCACGCCTATGAATATTCTATAAGGCGATTGAAAACAACAAAAAATATTATCCTAACACTGATTGAAAAGAACGAGGTATCGTTGCATTTAATTCTGTTGTTGATGTATCGAGAAGGTGCCTAATATGTTTTCGGTAAGATTTCTTTTGAAATATACTCTTGTTAAGAAATTCCCTGTTCGAAAACTCAACACATGGTAGTCAGGTCTTACACCAGTACTACCCGATAACAGCTTTCAACAAATGCGAATAATGCGAAAAGTTTACTGAATAATAATATTAATTTATAGTTTGCACCAATAATTCCGCAATAAATCACACAAATAAAAAGAGATATAGGTCTAATAACTTAATTACCTGTAAATACATAAAATAAAAGAGTGCATTAAAATCTCAAATAAAAACACAGTTGTGATTCGAATCAAGTTAAGAGATGAGAAATACAACAAACGTGGGCAAAAAACGTGATCGTGGGGTTGGGGAACGCGAAAAATGACTATTTGAAGTTACTCATAGCAACCATTATAAAGTTTAGGCCGCTTCCTACTATAAGTGACTAATCATCCACACTGCTTCTCTTCCGTCGACCAAACTATGTACTTACGAGCAACTTGTTCGATGCCTTTCTCGCCGTCCTGCAATCCTCGTCCGCCGCGCGTGTGATTTGAGCTGTCTGCGACATAGCCTTTTATGTCAGTCGAGGAAAAGACTTGAATAACTCCTCCTCCACCCCCACCCCCACAGAAACTGGAATGGTTCGTGCTGTAACCACTGTCTCCTCCAACGGCCCACAGACTTCCATTTTTCCCTATGACCACCTAAAATTTGAAAACAGTATGCAATAATAACAAAACGCAATACACTCACAAGCAAAAAGAAAAACTCCATGGAAAAGTTGGGTGAGACATGGTACCAACTTGTAAGGAAGTGCTCTCGAGGGGAATACCGTTATCCAGGAGCATCCATCTCCACCCGGCACTGGGTTTGTGCGCCAACACAGGAGTAGACGGGGCTACATTTGGACGATTTTTCGCACGTTTAGAAAACATAAGCAGACACTTTCGTTCAATTCATCCAATCAAATGGCTCAGCATGACCACGATTGACAGCTCATTATATATGCCATGTATTTTTCGCACGGAGGAGAGCCCTTGCAACTGTAGCAACTACTTTTCGCAGGCATTTCAAAAACTAAAAGTAACCTCGTCTACTTCTGTGCTAGTGGCCCGGACCATAACATATGGACTGCCCTACTCATGCGCTCCTGCGTTATCCCATAATTGTCGTGACTAATTTCCCCCCCCTCCCCCACTAATGCCATGGTTCCCCCGTAACAATGCAAAATGAACACATTTTACACAACAGTAACTTTGGAAATAGTGAAGACAAATAACATCCCGACGTAGAATCGAATTTTTTCTTGTACTAAAAAGCTGAACAACTTTTTAGAAACAGGGCCGGGATGTTTTGTGAATTCAGCAAGAGTTGGCTGTGTGGCTGTGTAATAAGATGTTCACAATCCTCTACTTATGACCTATCAATGTTAAGCCGAAGGGTTGAGGTGGTGGTGGTGGGGGGGGGGGGACTAATGAGGGAATTTGGGGAATTTGAGACAACCACTGAATGTCTAATTCCCGGTTCTCCCGTTCTTCCAAGATGGTGGCTATATCAAATTCCCGACCCTTGCCAACGCGTGCGTGTCAAAATCCGTACCGAGGGCATGGCTCTCTGAGTCAATTTCCCGTCATTAGCCTCCCCCAAACCTAGGGCTTAATATTGATAGGTGCATTACTCGAGTGTCCATCGGGTATGCCTCCTTGAAGCTGCGGCCATCTTGGTTTGTTCGAGCGAAATCTGGGCAGAGCTACAAATCTACCCCACCCCTGACCCCCTCAGTAGATTTGACGCTCTCGCGCCCCCTACTGCAAACAAAGATAGCAGTATTCATGTCGACGCGTTTACGGCAAAGTAGAGCACTGTATGTGTGAACAGTCTAGTTCTGTAATAGTGTTTTTGTCTCTGTAGCATTGCTTTACCTTTTCCCCTTGAAGTCGTATTAGTCCTCCCGAGCTACCACCAGCGCAGTGATACTCACTCGTATTCGAACTGTTGTAACCATTCGCTGTGATTGAGGCATCTATATAATGAAAGGAGAACGCCATGTACAGGTTTGCTGATCTAAAACTGAAGCCTATCACTGCAAACCCAAAATAATCCTCAAATGTGCAATTTCAACGGAAATCAACGATTACTTGGCTCGTTACGGGTAAGTAGGTCCACACCTGGTGACGACCGCAGAAAATTGTTTTATATTACTCCCGGAAAAAAGGCAAGCGGAAGGCTTGATACTTTTTTGTATAGTAAGCGCGGATTGGATCATTTAAAACTGATAAATTTAGGAACTAAATGAAGGAAGTGTAGCGTCTTAGCATGATTTATTGTTGGAATGTAGTTATTTTTGTCAATAGTTGTTAGGTGCAGCGTGGTCCTACGGGAAGAATGTATTGTTCGTAAGGCAAAAAAAGCTAGGATCTGTGAGCGTACTGTAACCGTGTGTATTAGGTAATAAACATTGTAAGTTCGCTGGCTGGTTTCCTATCGGGGTTCTACGGGAAGTGTACAGATTTACTTCCTTGACCAAAAAAACAACAACAACAATTCTTTACATCTGTGCTGACGGCCAAAGCTTACTTAGAGTAAGAGTACTTCCAGGACAGGTAGAGTAATAACTAAATAAGACCCCTGACCCCTGGCTGTTTATTTGTTGAAGACGTATACGCACAAAGACTACTGAAAATACGACCGTTTTTTACTATCCCGGCTACGATAAGTCTTCTTGATCGAAGTGAGATTAGCTATATTTCTTACCAACAGTCAGCGTTCCGTTGATGGCAATCAACTCAATTGCACCGCCACCAGAGCCAGATTTGCTTCCAAACAGAACAGTCCCTGTAATAAAGAAAAGGAAAACTCTCTGCGCAAAGTACTAAAATCAACAATGAGCATGCGTAGTTTATTCATAGGATTTAATGGCGTCTAAACCAATCGTGGAATTGCACTCATTTTGGGTATCCTGCCGATGAACAGTTACGGACTTCAGATATTTTTAGAAGCAACATTTATTTACAGTCTGTCCCCTTTGAATATCTAGTAAATCATTGCGTTATGAGAAGTCAAAGTATTATGTATGCGTAGAACTGAAAGAACTTGATTCCGAAGAAATCGTAGAAACATAAATTGATTCCTGCTTTTAGTCCTGGAGCTCGTTTTTGTTTCACGAAGTCATCCGCGGGTCATCGAGATGCCGGTAAAATCTATTAAACAATTAGATTATGAGCTCGAGATTTCTATCGCGTGATAGTTGACGATGGCGCAGCCCGAGTCAACTATCACGCATAGAAATCGAGAGCGAATAATCTAATTGTTTTAGTATAAATCTACTAGTCGTTCAAAACTAAACAAGTAAATTATCTATGTCCTCATCGCAGACACTTCGAAACACTTCGAAAACGCGACGAAGTGGCCGCCATTTTGTTGAAAACCGCTACTCGCTATCCATCACAGAATAGATAGCGAGTAGCGTAGCCAATCAGAGAACGGCATTCGTGATAGAACGCTAGTAGATTTATACCAATTGTTGATACTTTGCTCACGTGCTTGAATACCACCCAGTAACGAACTGCTAATAAGCAAGGAAACCAGTAGCGACCAACTCTAAGGAAGCCAACAGTTTCCCTTCAACCAAAACACTTACAATTTAAGGGGGATAACCTTGACTACGATGGTTGTTGCTAAGGAAAATCTTAAGATTTCACAATTCTGTGTCCTGCACTCCAGTGGTCACGAAATTTGGTCACCGCGAGTTAAGTTGTTTATACTGACATCTCGTGGTATTTCTAACCTATAAACGTAAATTCGAATACAGAGCTGTTGGTTTCGGTTGAGTTGATCACTATAAAGAGCATGGCCCGGCTCAACGTGCTCACACCGGGACGTTGCTATATGGTCATCAAGCAAGCGATCACGTCCACTATGGGTCTATAACTTCACCATACCTGTGCTTCCCCCGAGCATATAGGAGGTATCGTAGTAGGACCATCCAAAAAATCTGCTGCTGTTACTGTCTTGATAAAAGCCACCGCCTCTTCCTCCATGACCCCCACCGTGATAGCTGAAAGCTCCCCCAGGTCCAGCGCCTGTTAGCCAACAACGTCGTTAAGTTAACTGTCTTCAGAAAATTCGCGATAGCAGTAAAATAATAGCATTGCTGCAAGATGTCAATTCTCAGGTAATAACACCGCCATTCAAACAAACAGAACATAAATGATTTTTCTGATTAGGATGAGTAAAGATTCTTACTGGACGACGATGATGATGATGATGATGATGATGATGATGATGATGAAGATGAAGTGTTAATGTGTGCGCCAACATGGCTGCACGATTGTTAAACTCGCTCTTCACTTTTATTTTATTTATTGATCTCTGCTGCTTTCTATTACCAAATCGATTGGAATTCAAGGAAGCTAACGGTGTTCACCAACAGAATCTATGGTCTTGGAGTGATTTATATTATTTCCAGCGAAATTCTGGCCGATTTTGTCACACGATACTTCGATCAACTATCAAGCATTTGGAAATCCATTCAAACCATCGACGTAATTTACCCGTTTAAAGACAACTTAACGTGGAAGCACCGTCCTTATTTTGCTAACTTAAGTTATGTCAAGCGCGGACAAGAACAGCGAGGCCCTATTAGGGGTTTTCGGGATACGGGATATTCGCGGAAAAAATTACCAGGATACGGGATAATTGAGGAAAAAGATATTGGGATACAGGATATTGAGAAGTAGTTTCAGGGATACGGGATATTCGCAAAAAATTGTAACATATCAGATGTTTAGTGAGAAACGTTCTTGGATTACTAAATATGTGCGCTTTTCTGTATTTTTGTTGATAATTAGATGTAAATGAAAGATATATCAGTGTAAAAAGAAACCGTTTTTTATTTTCTTGACCAGTCATCGGTTCATCATGGGCACTATGTGGGGGTAACATGAAAAATGGCCGATACTTTAATTTCCGGGATATTTGTAACCGGAATTTATGGGATACGGGATATTTGGTCAAAAAATTAGAGGGATACGGGATATTAAGACCCCCCCTAATGGGGCCTCAACAGCATCTACATGGATTTAATGTACCTGGAAATCCCTATTTCTCTGATGGAATTAATCATATTCCAGTTCATATCACTGCTAAAACAATTCGACCAAATTATTTACGGACTAGGTTTTTGGGGAATCTAACCAAAGTTGATATTCAAAGACAACAAGAAAATAGAACATCTGCATTCAATAAAATCAAGTTTGCATTATGGAATGCCCAGTCCCTTCAGAAAAAATCTGGATCAGTATGCGAAATCATTTCATCAAACCGATTAGATATTTTCGCCATCACAGAAACTTGGCTAAATAGCGAGGGAAATAACATTTCACTAGCCGAGATTTTAAATGCATTAAAAGACTTTGGGTCCGGACGCACTGGACTGACAAAATTTGTTTGGTCCTACCAAAAATCTCGACAAAATTTGTCTCTGCCAAATTTTTAATTTGTCAAGCGTGGGCACACTGAGACACGCAAGAATATTTGTTAACCACAAGTGTCAATCACACGTAGACTTGGGAACCGTAATAGTTGTAGTCTGAGTAAGGTCCGTTATGCAGCATACCGAGGTATGAATCTCCCATCTTCACCGTTTGATTGCCGCGTAAATATGAAATGATTTTGGCGGGCTTCGGCCTGAAATACGACTAAAAATAGAGATCAAATTTTCTTGATTGACACTTTCCTTGAAATCATGGCGTGTTAATTAACAAATCTGTCAGATTTCACGCCTGACAAAAATTTGTCCTGCTCAGTGAGGCAGGACGACAGCGTCTTTGAAGTTTGGTAAGCCTTGACAAAATTTGGTAGATCTAAAAATCACCGGGCGCACTTGTCTCAGCGAACTGGTGACAGGTTTTTTCGCAAAATAAACAAAAATTTGCCCAGTGCGTCCGGGCCCTTTAAGGTCATCCAAGTCCCAAGAGAAAATGCGAAAGGTGGCGGCGTAGCATTGTTTCTCCGGAAAGCTTTCACAACGACAAGAAATTCAGGCTCTAACTTTACATCTTTTGAACACCTAGACGTTTCCATATCACATGGAAAATTCAAAATGCGTCTGGTCCTGATTCATCGTCCACCACCATCGAAGAAGAACAAGCTAACAATTCCGATGTTCTTTGAAGAGTTTTCCCAGCTAGCTGAAATTTTAATGGAGGACTGCACATATCCATTGGCTGTTGTTGGAGATTTTAATTTCCACTTGGATACCCCAAACAACCAAGATGCTCTTAAATTCAACGATTTATTAGATTCCATGAACCTAGTAGTCCAACATGTTAAAGGTTCTACTCACCGACGTGGCCATACCCTCGATTTGATTATCACTAGAGGGGAAGAAGAATTAACAGCTAATGTCCAAGTGTTACCTGATGTCTACTCCGACCACAAAGTGGTTAGTTGTACGATGAACTTTTCCAAACCACCATCTTCGAAAGTACTAACTACATATAGATCTACGAAGACTTTGGATGCTACTAAGCTGCAAAGTGATATCAATGATGCACTTTCAAAGATAGATTCCTTGTTTAAACCATCACTAGATCACTTGATGTCTCTATATAACAGACATCTTAAAGATATTTACGATACTGCGGCACCAATTCAGTCTAGATGGATCAGACAACGTTCTCAAGCACCATGGTATAATCAAGACCTACGGCACGTCAAACGTGAAAAACGTCGATTGGAGCACAAGTTCAAAAAATCTGGTCTTACAGTTGATCAACAACAATTTGAATCAAAATGTACTGAATATAATTCCTTGATCTAAGATTGAACATACCAATCGGAATCAGCTCTTCAGACTTATTGATGGTTTCTTCATGATAAAAAACACTGTGTTGCCTACTTACGACTCCCTTGAACAACTTACTGAAGATTTCAATAACTTTTTTATAAACGAGATAAGAGACATACGTAAGGAACTATCTGATTCTTCTGATAACACCCAGTTACTTCATAATATGGAAAAAAGGAATATTTACTGTGAGCTCTCTGAATTCATTCCACCATCAAACAAGAATGTTAAAGACATTATAACATCATTCTCGAACAAGACTTGCGCTCTTGATCCGATTCCAACACATATCGTTAATTAAAGGCAACATAAATTTATTATTACCTTTCATCACACTGAGATCATCAACTCGTTCAACTACTAGTACCCATGTTTCCAGTGACAGTTTCATCAGACCTGATTATTTTTAGATCCATATTTTCCGCGTGAAATATACAATTTATGCAAATGTCACATAAACGGAGACATTGCCGGTTCAATGGCTAAGATGACAATACTTCGCTGGAAAACCGTCCTAAATATTTGATGGTCTGAGAAACTATAACTCCTCAAAGAGATATGTGATTTGTGCGCTTCTAGCTGTGGTCTCCAGTCTACGCTCAAGTCACCTCATTACAACTTACCAAGAGATGATAATGGAACAGAGAGTGAAACACCCATTCTAGCCTTTGGGATATGTGAATTTCAGTAAAGATATTCTTAGTGTCGGAAGTATGTCTCCCGAGACGTCCGCGAAGATTGATTTATGGCTCTTGTGCCTTTAATGTGGGATGTTTTAGGTCATATGCCACATTTTTGCTGCAATAAGCATAAATCTGCACCGTTTAATGATTTTACGATTTAAAATAAGTCAGAATTAAGGTTTGCGGACTACTCTAGAAACCGACTTCAGGTGTCCATAAACAACTTGAAATTCACACATCCCAGCAAACACCATAAGACTCCCTCTCTGTCCCATTATTGTCTCTTGAACTTACCCAATGGACAGCACGATTTATTAACACGTACAAATCCACCAAGCCAAAACAGCGGCTTCTCGTCCACAGCGTAATTGGCTTCCTTTCCGCTCACATCCAGGTCTGTGCCCACGGTAAAATTGCCAGTGACCTGCACGGATAGCGCATGTGCACCGCTAATGTTTACATTGTTGCCAGCTGAAAAGATCTGGTGGGCTTGACTGGCGTTGAGTGTAAAGACCGCCACTGAGTAGTTCCATGTGCCATTGTTGGGACCTTTAAATATTTTCCATTTTAGTGTGCCAGATATGTTGTGTTTACCGGAAGGTTGAACGGACACAGTTATCTTTGCTTCAGTGGTGTCGATAGTGTGGCCAGAAGCACAATCTGTTACATTTACACGAAGATGACAATGTTAACTCTTCATCTTTGGCGAGATCTTTACATCGCCATCTTATAGAAGACTTAAGCAAAATCAATCAAGTCATAGAGCAAACCGTCGGGTAGCAACAAACCAAATACCTAGAATAAGGAGTTACTTCATGAATAAAGATGAACCGAATCTAAAACCAATTCTAAACTAACAGAAAACTGACAAAAATTAAAGGGGCTATGTCACGCAATTTTACCGGGAATTCTCACGACAGACGAAATGCTCATCAATAGAAACATCACAACAGCCACTTAAAACTGTAGAACAACTTAAGAGAAACATAACAAAGCCAAAAATACCATTTTGAAGCGGACTGTATTTGGGGTAATCCCAGCTAAAAGATAAAAGTCGGCGGCCACACACATTTCAAGTTGACAATGTTTAGTAGCGTAAAATAAGGGGGACAGCTGTCCGCCTTTTTTTCTCTTGACCTAAGTGATACGATACTTTCTTTAAATTTATGGTGCAAACTCCATCTGGAAGGCCAAGGGGTAAATTCGGAGCAACCAAGAAAAAAAAGGAAGCTCTGGCCATGGCGAAGGGTGCACGAACCGGTAACCACCCGGTCACGTACCTATCAAGAACTTAAGACCTTTAAAAGTAGCGAGTGCGCCATGCACAATTTTATTGTCCGAAAAAGCCGTTGTTTTGGAAAGTAAAAAAAAAATTTTTTTTTGAAAGAAAATGTTAAAATATCATTCATCTGATTATCTTTAAATGTTCATTTCTAATCACGTTCTACGTGAGTGTGTCGAAGGTTTGCTTGTCACTTTAAAAGAAAAATTGCTTTTTCGTTGTGTTCATATTTATACAAAGGCTTCTTTCTCATTAACCTTAAGCCAACAATGCCATACAGCACAAAGTGGCCTTTTTAGAATTATTGCTTCACTTCTTTCTCGATAGCACAACACAAGTCATCTGTGACAAGTGGTATATTTCTACCGAAAAAACTTGATGTTGCAGTTTTCACTTTGTGAAAACAAAGATTTCTTGTATATGCGCCCATACTCAAAACAAATTTTCTCGACTTTCAATGTGGAAATTCATTACGACAACTGCCAGGATAGGAAAATAGTGCGGAATTAATAAGCAAATTTCCTCAGAACAGCGAGTTTGTTTGATATACAACAAATACCCATCACTCGGTTCTGGCATATCGATGTGGATGAATCAGGGAGAGTGACAAAATAGCCATTTGACACATTCGGTAGCAGAAAAAAAACGAAGTGTAATTGGAGGCCAAAGTGTTTCAGCTAAAATCACATAAGCCAGAGAAAACTCGCATTCCGATTGGCTGACGAAGAGAGGATGTTTAGTCAGGGGTGATGTATACCCTCGGAGTTCATAGTTTCTCTCTTGAGTTATGTGATTTAAGAAAAATTTCAATGCCTGATTCCCGATTCGTGCGATATTGGTTTTTCTCGTGAAATTTAACGTTTACAATCCAGTTGGAACTCTCTCCTTTACGGTCGCATGTTGAAATTGGTTAATGGTCTGTTAACCGAGGGCCTCTTCAAATAAGCCCGTATGACCGGGCTGGTTCGGTTTCCGAGATCT
This sequence comes from Astreopora myriophthalma, assembly GCA_014634185.1. Classification (NCBI taxonomy): domain Eukaryota; kingdom Metazoa; phylum Cnidaria; class Anthozoa; order Scleractinia; family Acroporidae; genus Astreopora; species Astreopora myriophthalma. The sequence goes on from BLFK01000463.1 coordinate 1,052,998, forward strand.
CGCCTCACAACTAAAACCTTTGCAGTATAAAAATCTCGACGTGTTCACATACGTGAGGGCGAGGTGATTGTCATGGTTCCTGCCATTGGCCGCTTTTTCATCTCGATAACCGAGTTAAACATACAGTGAAATTTCCCGTATGAATAAAAGACAACATTAAGCTCGGTTACCGGGTTTAGAAGTGGATATTACGCAACAACATCCATTACTGGCGAAAATGACATTTGACAGACTTCACTATTGAAAGGTTTGACACTGTATATTCGAAACTATAATTCGTTGGATTTTCTATCATTTGTACTATACTAGCATACCGTAGTTCGTTTATGGTCATATAGTATGACGAAAACCTCTTTCGCGTTGTTGTTTCGCTGTAATGAAATTGTTTTTAATGGAAAGGCTATGAAGGAGAAGGAAAACTCAATTGGAATATTTTGTGAATAATTATGTTCAATTCCCTATGTTTTTTCCCCTCTCCGGTCTGGGGTTGAGCGTTTGTTTTCTTCAAAATAAAAAAAAATCCTCTTCTTTTGCTTACGATTTTTCTCTTAATATCATCAGGCCAATTTTGGCGAGACGCAAAAATAATTATTCCATCGAAATCCGAGACGAGAGCGCGACATACGTCTTTCGCACTAGATCCCTTCGAGCCGAATAAACTTAATGAGTGATGCAATGACCTTTTTCAGTAATTTAGGTATAAGTTGAACCTTCGTAATCAGAGGCCAAAATATTTAGTCGAGATGATGCTGACGGAAAATCATGCGATCATGCTATCACTCCACTTGATACGTACGAATTTTTTTTTGTCTTTTGTGACCACAAATGTCACACTACATTAGAAAGATACCTGTGGGCAAAACTATGAACTTTATGACACCCGCCACCCGCTGAGAAAGATATTCAAGAAATTTCCAGTCTGTTGGCAAACGTTTGGAGGCTTCCAGAGCTACTCCACGCGAACTTTGAAGTTTGGTGGCTGTTCCGAAAACCTTGGTGGCAAGAAAAATGGTTCGCACTTAGAATGGCTTCGTGTTGACGAGTACTTTTTTAAAACGTGGCCCAACTGAATAAACATCGATGGGCCTTGCAAGTGTTTTGCATATTGTGATCCAATGAGAATTGTCTTAAAGACGAGGTCTCACATTTAGGCTTTACACTTAAAGCAATCAACGAGAAGGGAAGACGTTTTCGGCAATATAATGGTAATGGGCATTTCGGGCCGGTAAAAATGAAATTGAAATGCTGGGACAGGTTGTATGTCTAATCTGTTTTCACCTTCGTCGGCAATTGTATTTAGTTCAAAATTCACCTTAAACGACGCTCAAGAGTGAAATCGATTGAATGGCCTCTTTCGATGCTCTAGCTCCAAAGATTAATTTGTCAAACAGTTCAGTAAAGACAATTTCTTAGACTTCCATCTTTGGCGCTATAAAAAAATAAGGTTACCCAGTCAAGAAAAAATACATCAATATGCTGTGATTGATACATATTATCTGAACTATCACATATGACCCAGCTCTTACTTCTTTGAGAATTAAGCTTTTGCAAAAGTTTTAATAGTTGATCTGAATTTGTAGCTGTAAGGCAATGCATGAACGACTGAAAAAAGGAAAAAAAGATAGGCACCGGTCACTGATGACAACAAAATCTCTCGCGGCTTTCATCTCACTAAGTCAGATTGTTCACGACATCGCAGCTTCTCGTCAACGCCTCCATGATGGTCAATAATCTACAGCTTTATCGCTCACAATACACAAAAATCAAAAGTCACTATGATAAAATAGAATTCTTGGCTCGAAAAATATATAGTGCTGGGAAAACGCACGTCTGAAAAATGTAAATTGTGTTCGAGCGGCCATTTGATTTTAAAAAGAATTAAAAAGCGTGTTCTACAGTGTTTGCTGTAAAAAAAAAAAAAAGGAGCTCTGGTTTACGGAACGATCTTACCTGCTATGAAATACAAGAGGAGCAGGAATCCATTAATCTACATAAGAAGAGAAACGGAAAAAAATTTAGATATGAGAAACAAGGGCGACATGTTCCTTGAGGAGAACATGTCTTAACACTTCTATTACCTTAAAGACGAGCAAACGGCAACTTGATCTTTTTATTCCCTGCATGTTGCGGTGATGAAAAATTTAAAATTTGGGTGATATCCTGCGCCAGTTTCAGTTTTGTCGTAAATAATCCACAATATATGCGCTTGACTTGTTCAATGGACAAATAAATAAACACCATGCAGCTGCCTCTGGAGAGCAACAACCTCGCGAATATTATTTAATTATTCATTAATCTGAGTAATGCGTAAGCGGGTTATCACTGGGTACTTTTCTTGTTGGTAAACTTGGCTTTCGGAAAAGTCAATATTCCAAAGGTGAAACAATCAATGTAGGGATAAAGACGGGCTTTGATAATTACAAAGGATTAAGCATCATTTTCTTTAAGCAGGAAAATAAAAATGACAGAATAAATGCAAGCCTACGAAAATGTCATTTTTTTTTTCAAATAAATTTAAAACTTAAACTCCTCTCTTGATCGCAGTGGGAAAAGAAGAGGTCACATATTTCCATTGCACAGAATTTGAGGTCTTGGAAATTTGACTTTGACTAGATTTTGTGAGACTACTGCCGGCAGGTCAGTTTTAGAGAAAATATTCGCGAATCCTTTTTGTTTGACAAGGTGTTCTATTCTGATATATTAGTGTCAGAACATAACCAAACAAGGAACTGAATATCTGTACGAAGAATCATGAATAATGTATTTTTCATTTCATTTCATGTAAAAGATCACCATGACAAATAATCAACACCATTTTAAAGGGACTGTGTCACGAAATTTAGCCTTCAGCGACGGGAACTGCCAAACAAATCAAGTGAAACATGAAAATAACTGGATAAAATATTGAAAGAAGGTTTTAATAAAACAGAAAATACAAAAGGAGGCAAGGATGGGCAAAATTGAAGAAGATTAAAATGGATTGCAATTTGGATTTTTGAAAACTGTTCAGCCTAACAGTTTTTCAAAGTTTATCTTTGTTGTTTCAAACTTTTCTTATGTATGCTTGGGAGACATGTTTTTTGTCACGAAGCTTTGATTTTGTTTAATTGTAACTACAAGGGGGGCGGTAAGTTGAATAGCGAGTAAGTACGAGCAATTGGCAAAACTAAACAAAATGGACTGCACAGCCGTGACACTGCCCCTTTAAGGACACCTGTCATTAGCTGGAGATATCAAAGATTGTACCTGCCAAGTTTTCTTGTCAGTCTTGAAAAGTCCAAAAAATACCGAACTAAATGAGAAGCACAGCTGTGTCACCTGACATGCAAACAAGCAAAACGCAGAACTTTTCGGCACCACAAAGAAACGTTTCAATGACACATATACGAGAAACTGTAAATTATCCCCAGTTCAGAACTCACGTTTACGCAGTAATACACGTAGTGGTGGGTGGACTAATGGGTGACAAAATGTAGTGGTGGGTGGATTAATGGGTGACTAAATTTCAACTTTTATTTATTATTTGACACGCCCAATTTCTAAGGCAACGTTTCCTATATGTCACTTAATGACCGAGTAAAGAAAATCATTATTGTCAGCGCAGTTTCAAATATGGAAATAATTTCACTTGCGCTTTGACAAAATGTGCATGAAATTTCACCCGTCACCATTAGATTACTGGCGTCACAGAGTTGCAACACAGCTGGGACATGAAACTCAAACTGACCTATTTTGTAAGTCAAAACCTAGCCCGTCCGAGCAACTGCTGTGATACCCCGTACGTTTGCAGCGATTTCCCTATCCGTTTCTGCTTGGTTATATTTTAGATTCTTACGCGCTTTGTGATTAGACATTTACTCACGCAACGCACATTCACTTGTACCATATTTACTGGATTAAGCGCCGCGGCGCTTATTAAATTTGTCGTGACTCAAACGTGGCACCAGGAGCCCATTTGAGGGAAATCCGCATATTTCTAAAAAAAATATTACAGGGAAATGTTAACAGTGAAACAGAAACACTGTGTTAAAAATATCATTCACTGTGTCGTTTTGGTGGCAAAAATGGGCTTGCGTTTTGCACTGCGGGTTAAATTGTGATGAGATTTACTGTACAGTCGAACCTCTCCTTACGGACACCTCTCTAATACGGACACCTCTCTATAACGGACATTCCCCTTTGTCCCGAAAAAATTCTCACCCGTTTTCTAAAAAAAAAAACCTCTATAATACGGACCCTCTCTAATAAGGACAACGGACACAAAATCTCGGCCCCAGAGAGCGAAGTCATATAAACTTAACCTCTTTATTAAGGACACTCTGGTGATCCGGTGTTGACATATAGTTTTGTGCACGAGTTTGTGATTACGCAAGCATCAACGTTTTATTCACTGATTTTCAACTGGAGTTTTGAAAATTGTACTCTTATTAGTACCTTTTTAGGTGAAGTATTGCGTTATAAGTTGTTCCTTTCGTTTCAAATAGCTGATTCGTATAAAGTATGTACTTTACGGACAGCTGGATTCTCTGTTAGGTATAAACAATCTTTATTCTCAATCGACTAAACTGCATTTTTAACACCGGAATAAACTCAACTAAAGGAAAACAAAACGAAACAAAATGTGGACGGTTTTACATTTCCATAGCGATTTTACATGTTGCTGTTCTTTCACAACAACCTTTTTGAACAGATGCCTATAGGAATATAACAGCGTTAAAAGAAACAGTTGTAACCAATCAATGTCCGGGAGAGTCCCTGAAGGCACCAAACATTTTCTAACTTTTAACACTAGTTCATTAGGAGCTATTGCTCTTTTTGAATAACTTGTTAGTTCTTTTGTCCATCCCCTGTCCAACCAGACACGTTAATGTCATTGCATACGGGAAATTGTTGTCCTCGTTTGTTCGCGCGGAATTCAAACAATAAAACAAAACAAAATATGTCCGAAAAAGCGACAGCGTTTTAAAGTTTTACCGGAAAATGCGTGGTTGTCATGCTTAGCAAATGCGCATGTGCCAACTCCGTGTATTACAAAT
>BLFK01000463.1:1063659-1071159 GCA_014634185.1 Astreopora myriophthalma
CCCAAAAAAAAAAAACAAACAAAAAGGTTACCAGTCTTAAACGATGTAGTCAAACCAGTGAAAACCTTATGTGGTGGGGGCTAGAATGTCATTTGGAACAATTCACTATTGGCTATTGTCTAGTGCATTAGTATGCTGTAGGGCTACCCATGGGTTGTCACAACCTCTGCACCTTGTAGCACAAGACGGCATTACTTTTTGTACAGTAACTTTGCAGATGACTTTTCTCCTTTATTTGAAATGGGACGATTGTGATTTGTGTTATAGTTTTATTCTGATTTATTAGATAGATTCACAAATTAATGCGATTAGAATAGTAATTAGATTCAGTTATCATTGATCATTATCTTTGAAATGCTCATGCACTGAATTTGCCACAAAAAGGGGCAACATTCTTTTTTGGAAAGCTGTTGCTATCGAGATTAGATTGCTTTTAAGCCATTTGGGGATATTGGATTAATAGTTTGGTATAGAATGGAAAGTACAGTAGGATTCTTTATGTCTTAACATTTTTTATTAACTGCATCAACAAATAAATGTGTGGCAAGGTTCTTTTTTCATGTGCAATCACTACTTTTGATTGAGCCTTGTTTCTGTAATTTGATTGCTTGACAAACTCTTGTTTTTCCCTTCATTCCCTTGACTCCCAACGCTGGAAGAGACCTAACCTTATCTTCTGGATACTGGTAGGTCAAAGGTACCTTGGCTGAAGCTTAATTATATATATTAATTATTAATAATAATATTAATAATAATTAATAATAATAATGAAAGCAAAAAAAAAAGAAAGAAAAAGAAAGAAAAAATGTTTTCTTAAGTTCACGTTTGTGCTTGATCAAACTCGAATAATGATGAGCAAACCCACACACCAGCAATAACCCAATTAGATGGCATCTGCGATGTGCTGAGAATGTACCATCACTCGCTTTCAGCGCCTAACAGGTTCATGGTTGGTCTGAGGCTTCATGTCTCAACAATCAGCTGATATAAACATAGATCTTGATGTGCTGAAGAATATACAGGTCTCCATGAAAGCATTTTCAGATACCACGCAGCTGTTTACAACCTCTAATTTCATTGGATCTGGTTAGGACGCAGCTGTATTGTTTTTAGGGTTAGGGTTCATTGTTTCTTTGAGTGCTTCTACTGTTTTCTGAGCCAATCGCGTGGGCTGTTGTAATAGCTGCGTACTGACCATTTTTTTTAGTGTAACTTTCTGAGCGAGATTCTTACATTCACACACACCACATGGACTACTGCCTCGTCTCTTCGCAAAGCCTGCGCAAGGGGGAGATGTACTCTTTTGACCTTGTTCAGATGGCTCGTTCTTGTGCTGCAATTATGACGCCCGCCGTTGCTATCTTTAAATCTCCTTTTTCTCAGCCAACTGCAACTGAGTTTGTTCGTCCCTAAAATCAAGCCAGTAAGAAATGATTGCGGCGTTGCGTCATCAACCCTCTGCCATCATCAAGTCCTACCCGACGACGCGACGACGCCGACGATGATATTTAACAATTACTCCCCGAGCGCGCGTTGGATATGAGATGATAGATAGATCATCTCATATCCAACAAGCGCGAGTGGAATAATTGTTTTATTAAAAACGCCCCCAAGATTAGAAAAATCTTCCCGAATTTCAACTTTCAACAACAAATTCCCGAATTTCAACTTGCATTGTTTTGCTTCGCATTATTAAACTTTATAATATAGATAGGATCGTACGCGCGCTCTGATTGGTCAAAAACCCATGTTTTCTCAGAGTATAAAACATAGAAAAAGCATGTTTTATTGTTTTTCGCCACATTCTATATTCTACATTTCCCTCGTGTTCTCAAATGCCCATCGTGTTTTATCACAGTGTAATACACGGCTTAGGCTTCTTTATTTGTTAAATAAACACAGATGCTTAAATTGTCAAAATAAAGTTTAGAAGTTGATACCTTGAAATATTTTCATGCCATACTTTGTGGCTCTCTTTGTGCTCCCTGGTGTTGCGTTTTGTAACAGTTCAAGGACTTCTTTTTCATTTAACTCCGGCGCGAAGCGATTTTCGCCGGCCGCCATTGTTTCCTCAGGGAAAAAAATTTAAGCTGACGCGTACGCTTACCATATTTGGAGGTTATGGTATATTTGCTCATATACCATGATAGCTAAGCCAATGAAAAGTCATGAATTGCATTATCCAATGATTCAGTTTTTAATAATGTTTATATATACCATGATAGCTAAGCCAATGAAAAGTCTTGAATTGCATTATCCAATGATTCAGTTTTTAATAATGATGATTAGTCGACATATTTGTCCGCGCGCAGTTGATGAACTTTTGCAAAAATCGTATCACCTGTGCTTATAAAACGTCTGCGCTCTTGTAGCCGCGAATAAAACTAAGTTATGCTGCTGCTTGTTATTTTGTTCTCTGGTAAAGCAATACTTGATTAAAGTGAAGAATGATCATCGCAGTTAATTTTCCAATTTAAGCAATTGGAAAGGAGAAGCCTGAAAAAATCAGGGCTTCAACGGGACTCGAACCCGTGACCTCCGCGATACCGGTGCGATGCTTCTCCTTTCCAATTGCTTAAGGCTTCTCCTTTCCAATTGCTTAAATTGGAAAATTAACTGCGGTGATCATTCTTCACTTTCATCTACAACCGCAGTTCACATATGAATTATTTCATACATACTTCACATCATTTCACTCCTCACGGGAGATATGAACTCACTAAATTGACCTCGCTCCCAATGTATGGCTTCATAGCTCAATTGGTAGAGCATCGCACCGGTATCGCGGAGGTCACGGGTTCGAGTCCCGTTGAAGCCCTGATTTTTTCAGGCTTCTCCTTTCCAATTGCTTAAATTGGAAAATTAACTGCGATGATCATTCTTCACTTTCATCTACAACCGCAGTTCACATATGAATTATTTCATACATACTTCACAATACTTGATTAGTTATACACTCTTGAAAAGTCAGTGGAGTAAATAAGGGCATTTCGACAGATGCAACTAACTTAAAAAATAGGCAGTCGAGGCCTGCATGTCGCTACCTTGGATGGAAATAACTAAAACTCTTCGTTTTGATAGGCTGGCCTTAAAATAATGTGCTAGAAATTTGCCTTGCTCATCTGCAGTCTGCATTTTGTATTGACCGAAATTCACTGAGCAGCCAGGGCTCAAACCCACACTGTTCGATCCAGAGTCAAGGGCACTAACCATGAGGCTGCTGTGCCTCCAACAGAAACATAAGAGGGATAATTGAAAAATGGCTAAGTAATTTTAGTGGGACGAAAATGGACAAAGTTTAAATTAGTTTTGTACGTCTGACACTTGGCAATTTTTATTAACTTTTGCTCATAATTCTTTAATCCCTATATTTTTCCTCTTGAAGTTATTCCCATTATTCACTGCGAGGGCGCCTCCACTCTTACAGTCAGGCCGTCCCAATCCACGCTCACATCAAAAAACGCGATTTCATCAGATGGCTGAAAGGGAATTTCAACTGAATCAGATTCCCGCAAAATATAAACACGCGGGATGCAATGATGCCTGTAGTGCGGAGACAATAAGTCATGTAACATAGTTGTGTACTAAGCTACCAGGCCAATGCATGGTAGTGAGGATGGAGGTGACGTTGTTACGGTACAGACATCACTTCTTTTCTTCTGTGGATCTCGCTGTTCTAATGCTAAATGGTTTTCATTTACATAAAAAAGCAGCGGGTTTGTAACAAAAGAAGGTCACTTCCAGGAAAAGGTTGATTAGAGGATTAACGTCAATGGGCTCTTGAAATGAATAATATGAGGACTCTTTATGAAAGGAAGTAAAAGTTGACGGCCTTCTTCATTTGCTGGATTTTCTTCAATTAAATCAGACCAAAAAACTGAAACACCTGAACGAAACAAAGAAAGAAACAAAGAAAGAAGAAAAACAACTAATTTTGAACCCAAATTTGAAATCAAAATCTTACCGCCATTTCTTTAACCACAGCCTTGACTTCATCCACCATGTTGGGTTCCTTGGTCAGGACAAAAATAAAACCCCCTCCGCCAGCGCCGGCCATCGCTTGACCTGGAGACACAGTATTTCAGCTCACGTTACAATTACCCCTCAAGCTACCGATAGATGCTTCATTAGACGCATTGACGTATTGTTCTCGACGGTTTACAGCTCTAAAAGTTATCAGAAGTTGACTCAAGATATCCTAACCATCTTAATCTCTAAGATACTACGGGCACTATGATTGGCCAACTTGGACTTCACGGTGTGCTTTTCCGCTCGATTGGAATACCAAGAGATACAGTGGTTTTCACTTGAGTCTCGAAAGTAATTACGCGATTGCTTTGGCTTTCGTTCTGGTTTGCTCTACAGCTGGATAAAAAAAATTTGCGCAACTTTCAAACAAATCAGATGCCAAGGTAAAACCGATGGCGATTGCGTAACTATCATTTTCCCGCGCTTGGCGTCGGTTGCTTTTACCTGCTTTGCGTTGTGATTGGCCTGTAAAACCAAATCGTCAATTACTTCCACTTGTGGTTGGCTGAAGGGAATGTTTCTTTCAAAACGTGATTGGCACGAGATTAGCTCTGCCATTACTTCAGTTTTGGTTTTACAACAGTCAGTTGAAAACTGAGTTAGCTCGTTTTCGGTTAGGTCCCTACCGACTGTGAGTCACGGCCGCGTTTTTTCCAATTCAATTTATGACCCGAAGTGGATTGTGATAGCGCTAATCAGGCCCAAAGGTAAGCAATAAAAATTTAAACAAAAACCATCGTTACGTTTCCCCACGGTTGCGGCTGTATAGCGATCCTCCGGCGGCGCTTGCCACCCGCGCGTTTTCTTTGGCGAATTTTAACCCTCTTTAATACCAGCAGTGATTTTTTTTGTCGCGCATGAATACTTGGCTTAAGGCGGGGGTACACATGAATTTGCCGTGAATGAAATTTTAAGAGGTTTATAGAAGGGATAAAACAAGGTTTCTCCCGAAACTTCACATTAGAAGGAGAAAAGATTGAAGTAGGCGGCAAGTTCCAGTTTATTGTATCAAGGCGCAGCGCACCCTACACACGGCGATGCCGCGTGTGGCTGCCCTCTAATTAAAGAGGATTCGGGCGACCTCCCAGGGAAAATTATAAATTTGGAGGCTCTTTGAAATGTATTTCATCTTCAGCTACTGCGTATTTTACTCATCCCATCACCGTCACTTTTCGATGCGCACATTTCCCTCTCTCTATATAAATCGGTTTTGACACTTTTACCCCTCATTATGTACAACATCTCAAAAGAGAAAGCCTATAAACCTTACTATTTTGTAGCTGGCGAGCGAAGGGCGAGTAGACGGAGATTTTCAAAGGGCGCCGGTGCTTACGGAGAACACTGATAAAAGGAAGAAAATTAGTTCTGAAACACTAACAGACAGTTGACCCCCACCCAAGAGCACCCCAGCTTCCTAGGGGGACTGTTTGGGTGAGCATATACTAATGTTAACTTTCAAATTCTAATTTTTAAACTACAAACTTTCCGCTCAAAATTTTACTTCTATTTTGAGAAAAACTACCTCGTCCCAAATATACCCAAAAGTCATCCAAAAATCTCCCCAAATACCGCAAAACATCGACTGATGGAATGAGCCGAGTGTTTTGGCATTGCTTGAAACGCGAACGACATATTTACATTAAACCCATTTTAAGCAGCGGAAAAACGGCTTTCATGTTTACCCCCGCCTTAAAACAACGTTTTGTCTCTTATTTGTTGGAGAGAGGGAGAAAATTGCGCAAGTTTGATAATAGGGCAGTTACGGCTGTTTTACGGCTGTTTACGGCTATTTTAAGCGGCGGAAAAACGGCTTTCATGTTTACCCCCGCCTTAAAACAACGTTTTGTCTCTGATTTATTGGAGAGAGGGAGAAAATTGCGCAAGTTTGATAATAGCGCAGTTACGGCTGTTTTACGGCTGTTTACGGCTATTTTAAGCGGCGGAAAAACGGCTTTCATGTTTACCCCCGCCTTAAAACAACGTTTTGTTTCTGATTTATTGGAGAGAGGGAGAAAATTGCGCAAGTTTGATAATAGGGCAGTTACGGCTGTGGACATCTTGATATTGAGTTATCTTTGTCAGCATAAAAAAAAAAATCAACCTACCGAAGCTTAAGGGCCTCAGTGCTTCCATCAAGTCCTTTATCCCCTTTGGTTCAGATCCTGGCAGTGTTAAGAGAAACGAATTGAGAAAAGTGAAACGTGGCTTGGTATTACCATTGAGCGGTTTAAATGGGGAGCAGTGCAAGAACTGTGCAAAACCTTTGATAGCACAGTTCCAAGTCTAAATACCTTGCATATTCATTCGTTTTCTGTGAAGTAATGCATTCACTTCGATGTTACACTAATCCTATGAAACGTTTACTCAATTTCAAAATGGTAATCCGGCGATGCAAGCAATCAAATAGGATATTGCTTGTCTACCAAGAAATGCTCAGCTCTCTTTACTAGTTTGGCTTTTTTTCCTTGACAAAAATTTGACGGGAATAACACGTTCCAAAATCGTCAAAGATTGGAGGCGCCTTTTCAATCTTTCTTTGATCGCCCTTTCCTGTTTCGGGGAAGGAAAGGGCGAGGTTGAAGAGAGGCATTCTTAATTGTCACTACGAGCTATTAAACGCAGAACCCATGATAACTAACAGATTGGTGACATTGCAGTACCTGTGACATAGTGTTCGTCAAATTTACCTGGAGCCATAAGACTTTTCTGATGCCGATAACACGTCCAGCATGCACCAAATTTCTCGATGTTTCCTAGCAAAAACGAGAGAAAAGCACCTTAGTTGCGAGGCGGGAGTGTTGTAATCATAGGAAACAACTGCTACATTACACGACGATAGCTGAAGTATTAAAATTGAACGCCTACTCTATTGGATGTTTTTGGAGGAAAATGCACAGACAACGTCGTCAAAAGAATCGTAACTGAAAGCAAGTCAAAATGATTAAATTTCCGACAAGGAATTAAATTTGCCATGCTCGTTAAATGTAGTACTGGCAACGTTACTTAAATACTGCGACCAATCTATTTTCCGCAATTTACCTTTTTCCAGAGTTTGCCCCCTGGCAGAGCACATGGCTAATTTGCATGAAAATACATGACGGCTATCGTAAATGATAAAATCCCACAATATACAATAAACCCACACTCATGGCAGCACTGATTCCTTCATTATATTCAGATTAAACCTTGAATCTGGAAACGTTAGTTTTAGTGAACAAGGAGAGTCATTATGCATTCGAATCAGCAGGAGAGTTGCTGACCACATAACGTGCTATTGCTTCTCTATCCTGGCAAAGGCAAGTTACAACTGAAACCGATCAAGTTTACAAAAAGAAATCACCTACAGACCTTCCTTAAGCGCTTTGGCTGCTTCCTCAGCATTGTTTATCAAGTTTCTCGCGTTGTTCGTGATCTGCGGAAATCTTGCGTACCAATTTCTCACCACGTTCTGCAAACAAAACAAAAGGAACG
>BLFK01000463.1:1076159-1078659 GCA_014634185.1 Astreopora myriophthalma
TTCTTAGCACCTGTTCTGCGCCTTCATAATGCCGCGCTGCTCGGATCATCAGATCCGGTCTGTTGAACGAAAAACGAAAAACTCAAACGAAAATCACCATATCATGTCTTCTCTTGACAAAACAACAGACAAAGTAAATTATGGAAAAGCCCGTCTATTACTACGGCTGCCAGCGAATTTCGATGATTGTTTTGACACATGCCCGCGTGACCTTACCAGTTATAACAAATAACTAAGTAAATAATATATGCACAGATAAACAGATAACTAAACGACCATGTTTTAGGGGTGAACATCGCACTAACTCGAACTTAAAAAGGGCGGCCCTCAGTTCCAGGTCGAAGTGTTGGTTTTTTTAGGATAAGGGAAAAAAAAGGGGCACCACACGGAGAAAGACTCGGAACAGAGAGCAACAAAATCAAACCATGTTTAACGCCAAACTCCGGCCACATTTGTGAGAGCCGAGTGCTATCACAACTGCGCTGGTTAAAAACAAAAACAAAACAAAACAAAAAAACAAGCTTCCGCTCAACAATCCAGTGGTCTTTCCTAATGAGCTAACAGGGGGTGAATAGTTATGGTTCTTGCAAAAATCGGATTCATTTATTACCTATCCAGCCATTTTGAACGCTCAGAAGCAAGGGCTTTTATCCCAGCAGCGACTTCTCCTTTCTAGAAAGTCGTAAGAAATAGCACAAGTGATGTCAATACATAAGTTTTGCGCAAATTGAGACGAGATAACAGGAACATGATAACGTAAACTAAGTGCAAATACATCAAGAAGTTCAAAGGCGTGCATCCACGATCCATTGCGAGCCGGACCGCTTCTCAGCCCAGCCCTCTCTCCTGCCATGGCACCCAACACGTCAGCGACACAGGCGAGAGTTCGTGCAGCCACGCCTGGAGAACTGGTGCTGGACGCAACTAGGGAATGGAAACGAGTGAAGAATGAGAAATGAATGGTCAGGATTTTGAGAATCAAATTAAAGTCATTCGAAGGAGATGTAATTACAACGAGAAATGATGGTGACATTCCTTTTATCCACTTCAACTCTATGGCTTTTCCCCTGCTTATACAAAGACACGGAGCGGCGCCCATTCGTCCAGAATTGCTGGCAGAAAAGTCTAAGTTCTGGTTTGTCGAATGGTTTGCCACTTATGTCTCCTTCCACGCTTGCTCGAATAAATTACGTGGATACACTGCCTGGCGCGGGACCGTAACCGAGCGCCCGACCAAAAAGAAATTAAGTGAAATGCCAAATGGAGCAGGAAAAGTCCGCGATTTCCAAATTCACCGATAGTAATGTCATAATCCAAAGGATGATCGAAATTTGCGGAAAAAACAATTCAGAAATTACAGTTTCATTCGAATCTGTTCCAGATATAAGGGCTGGAGATTTTGTCTCAGTGCAATCCCACACTGGATTCCTTGTTGTCCTTCATTAAATATACTGTACCTTGATCTAAAACCTCCAGGATCTGCCTCTCAAGTCCCTCTTTTGCGCAGCTCTTAAAGAAAGGTAAAACACAATTATTGCTGCAGCTACTCAGCGTATTCACCACTTCAGTTTTGCCGATTTCAAACCAAAGTTTCTTCTTCCAGCCAAACTCTTCAGCTGTGTCGATAGTCGTCATGATGTCTTTCAAGGACAACCTTAGCGACGAACGCCACCTGAAAGATCAATTAGTTTATCGAGGTGAAGTATGACAGTAAGTGTGGCGATAATCTCTCGCGTAAAATTCGCAAACTTTCATGGAGAACCTCAGAATAACTAAATTATCAAACATAATTCGGCGTTCGCATATACCAAGTAGCCCACGAGAATGGGCAGCCCATACAAGCCCATGTTTCCGCGAACACCACCTGGTCCAGGTCCTCACTACCTTGTCAAGAAAAACCAAAGTAAAGACCTTACGCCAAGTCACTGTGATTGGTTTAAAAAAATGTCGCGCACTTCCTCGACCAATAAGAACTGAGTCTTACGTTGCTTGTTCGTGTTTTTCCCGCGCCTTTATTTTTGAGTTCTGATTTGTTCGGTGTTTTGGTATTTATGTCTGGTTGCCAGGAAGCCATCTTTAAGTGATTGCGGACTCGAGTTGGTTTGCAAGAAATTATTCCCATAGACGACTTCATAATCCCAGGCAACATATTTTATCTTGCGCTTTGGAGCAGTAGACAGGTATTATGAAATGGAATTTAAGTGAATCCAGAAACGCCAGAATGGATAAAGAAAGATATTAGTTGTTTGGGTGGCTCATCACGATCATAGCTGAGACTGACCTGTTCAGCTTTTGCTGTCTGGGATTCCCCGATACTCCAGTACTGGCCAGCCATAGGATGTCATCTTTAGCATCCTCTTCGCTGAGAATGTTGAAAGGGTGAACTACAGAAAACAGCTTTGCATGCCAAAGGCTTCTGTGATCTTCAGGCTAAAGACGAAAGAGCAGTGGTCTCACTGAAAATAGTCGGTGTATTAGAGCGGCTTTCAATGTACTGACA
>BLFK01000463.1:1094061-1104031 GCA_014634185.1 Astreopora myriophthalma
CATCTATGCAGTTGCTTTTTACGTGGGATGCGTAGGCAGACCACGTTATAGTTTCGGGCCGGTTTCGTCGTCATTGTAGTCTCATATGGTAATTAGCCATGTGCTTGTGCTTCTCACTGAAGTTCAGGCCTGTTGGCTGGGGTTACTTCTCGGATGGGTGACCATGCATAATATCCGGGTTGTTGACTTGACATTTCTATTCAAGTTTATTTGTTTTGTTCCTATAAAAACTGACTGTTGACAGCCATTCGTCGATCAAGGCATCTAATAAGACATCGCTATGCCATATGCGTTGAACTGGAAAAAAACTATGATTGCATTGCCCGGAAGAACTTTAAGACAAAAAACAGTTGATATGCTTCGAGGTATTGCGTTAACGCAATTTTCCTTGTTTTAAGACGAGTCTCTCCAGAGACCTCTTAGTTGTGACACCACCAATTTACAAACAACTGGAAAACCAGACAGATCTTGTGGAATATCTCATAGTACATTGCATTATTGCTACATTCTAACAGTGTTCCTTTATTTCAACTGCAACATAAAGTAACGGAACCAGTTGTCAATCTGACAGAGTGGTCGCTTTAAAAGTTCCTTGGTCGGTCATCAAAACTTTCTGGGACAATATTACTGTACAAGCGACAAGACATAAAACCGTGAAGACCTGAAGGTATTTCAGGAATGTTGACTGCGTCCTGACAAATCACAGTAAAGTATAAAATAGGCCCACATTGCGTGCATGTGGCTACTGCTTTAGAAGATATAAGAAAAAAAAGGCGTATCGAATGGTTCGCGAGTGGGACTTGAACCCACGACCCTACGGCTTCCCCACCAGCTTCCGCACTAGATCGGTCACGTTGTCTCAAAAATGCCAAATATGTAAACAATGACAAAAATATGGGCACTCGCTCACTCACTCTTACAACACTATGACAAAGTCGCTTCGCCCCTACGAGGCAGTACTCACAAAAACGATTGGCTCCAAACGTTTTGAACCAACTTGGCTATTTCACAACAAATTCCAGTTGTTTTAGGCGCGCTTTTTAAGTCTTATCTGCTGTATCATCAGTAAAAACGTTGTCTCGCTTAGAATCGGTGTTCGACGGTTACCGGTCTTCACAATCTGCTGTCTTGAAAAAATATCTATTTAGAGTGCATTCATTAGGGAATATTCTGTTTATTGCTATACCAGTTGAGCGAATTAATAGAACAGTATTGACCCCCAAAAGAACATGATTACGGCAAGAAGACGTATTCCGGAAGTCTCAAAAGAATGAGTCCTTAGACGGCCTGGCATTGTTGATGGGAAATACTTTAATCGATGGCCACAAGATTAAAGATCATTATGCTCGTGGTGCCAGTGGAATTGTAAGGTTTCACAACTGGAACAACAGTCACATTTCACGGATTTTAATTTCCATGTCCGAATTCACGTTAGCCTCTTTTTCAAAGCGAGTCTAAGTGCAAAAGTTTTGTGATGGCAGTTAGGTTCACTTTGCATATGAATAACAACACATTTCCATAAGAGAGACTTCGCACTTAGACTCGCTTTGAAAAAGAGGCTGAAGTGAATTCGGAACTGGCCTGTTAAAACCACGTTAGCTCGTATCGCGCAAACCGCCTTTCACCTCATCTGTGACGAATATAACAAAACTGGCAGGACCTATCCCGTCTTAAACCCATACCTGAAGATAATTTCCCGCTAACTATATACATCAATGTATCTAACGACGACAACTGCTGCATAAAATTCATTGCGAAGATGCTTCCAGCCTAACAGTCAATCCGTCCCAGTCTACGCTCACGTCATAGAAAGCGAACTCTTCTGAAGCCTGCAAAGAAACGAACTTTGCGATAAATCGTCACTTCACAATACTAATTAAAGGCAATTTGCACTTGAAAAAACGGGAGAGCTGTAGAAGAATATGACTGAGGGGCGAAACGGAAGCACACTGAAGATGCTGGGGGGTTGGAAGACTCGATCTGTAACTGAGTTCGACTCTCGCTCGGCTAAACCATTTACAGAAAGCATTGCTTGAAAGAAACCAATTCCAGTTACCTTCCTTTCCTGAATCACAGCTTTCACTTTGTCCGCCATGTTGGGTTCTTTGGTGATAAGAACGAGAAAGCCTCCACCTCCGGCTCCGGTGAGAGTTTGTCCTGAGACTAAAGGCTCTAATGCCTCCATCACTTCATGTATAGAATGTGGCTCAGTTCCTGAAAACAGATAAATGATGACGACAGTTAATCTGATCCCTAACATAATGAACTATTCAATTTTCAACCTCGGATATTGCGTTTCTAGCTCTGTGATTGGTTCATTCAATCTGGGTTATCAGCTCATACATCGTACGACCTTACATGGAATCTGATTGCGCCAAGTAATGCCAAGCTGAAACATTTGCGTGGGAAGCAAAACTCCCCGTGGGCAAAATGAACCTTATAATGAAATTTAATAAAACAATTATTCCATTCGCATTTGTTGGATAAGAGATTGGTCATTGCCAACTCCGCGCTACGCCCCCCATTGGCTGTTTACATCTCATATCCAACGCGCGTTCATGGAATATAAAAATACACACGCGAAAATACACAACAGTGAATCTGCTGAATTAGCCTCGTGCGCCGACATTCTTTTTGGCTTGTCGTGCAGTCTAGGATCTGATCTCTCCTAGATTTGGTGACACCGAGACAAAAGAATGTCCACGTAGGATTGAAGAAGCAAAAACTTTTCAGACAAATGAGCAAACGGAGTATGCCACTCTCCTTGCAGTTTGTAAAGGAATGCACGCCGGCTCTCTATCATACCCTTTCGGTTTGTTTACTTGTTCCAACTCACCAGGAGCCATGATGCACTTTTGTTTTCGATAACAACTCATGCATGCGCCAAGCTTCTCGATGTTCCCTGAAAACGCAAACAAATCAAAACAAACGAGGTCGTTTAAAACACACACACACACACACACACGCACACAGGAGGAACACAAGGGTTTCCAAGAATGAGGGGACAAATGCATTCAAAATACGTATAGCAAGAACCCCCACCCTTTTGGAAGGTCACCAGCCATAAGGGGGTGATACCCCAGATTACCATCAATTGCATAATGAAAGTTCCTTTTGATCCCTGTCGGCGGACAGCTACCGGTAGAGGATGAACACAACCACACATTTTATTAAAGTTCATATAGGGTTGAAAAAAAAAGCACACCCATAAATTCCCTACATGGATAAAGACTACTGTTGGTACACTTAGGGTAAACTTCAAACTTCTTTGTTTCGTGATACTGTACAAGCAAACTAACGAAACTTTTCTTTGTTTTTTCTATTTGAAAATGTTAGCGAATTCCTATTGGACGAAGATCCACTTTACTTTCTCCTGATTGGCCCAATGCAACCAATGCACCATTTCGGATTTTACCGCTGCATTGAACTGGCTTTTTAGACAACGAATCCTGAAACAACTGAAAACAATGAAAGAAGCCGGCCGGGCTGCAAACAAGAAGCTTTACACTTCTGAAAAACAAAATAATGAAACCCTCTTGCTACTTGAAAACGAAGTTTCAGTTCTAGTTAAAGTGAAGAACTATTCGTGTCGAATGGAAGCTTACCTAGAATGAAGTCTGAACAACGTTAACTGGTTTGGTGGAAGAAATAAGCTCACGTCATGTATGGCCGAAAGATCGAGATTCCCACTTCGCCACCGAGTAACGCAACAGAAGAAACAACAGGTTGGAAGATTCAAAGCAAGTTACAAATTGTCCCTTCTAGTTCATTTCACATGATCAAATTTGTATTTCGTTTCGATTATAGTGCGCGTGCATTGGCAGCGTTCTACTCCTTTTCGCAGAGCGCGACGAAAACGTCACAAACGACAAAATGGAAGTTTTACCATAGAAACAATCACTTGTGTACAAGTTAGCTTACCGTGAGCAGTGCATATTTTGCTCTGTTTTTCATAGTGCAAAAGAGACTTGATTTTCGTTTGGTTAATTGAGTAACTATATGGCCGAGCTTAGTGAAAACGACTCGAAAGCGAAGCCCGCTTTGCAGTATTCGAACAATTCAAATTTGCCAGATAAAATAATGAAATCCGTAAAGAGAAAGATGGACAGTGAGCCAGTTCGCCAAGTTAAGAAAGCTCGACTAACAAAGAAGGTGAGTTAACAGAAAACCTGAGTGAAGCAAACGAAAATCAAGTTTTCCCTAAGGGAAATTGGAATGTTTACGAATAGGAGAGTCTCTAATTGTACATTTCTAATTACAACTTCTTAGTTCAACTGTGAACAACTGAAATAACTAACCGAAAGTTTTCTCTTTATGCCAGCTTTTTCTCAGTCAGCCTCTGACATCGAGGATTCAAAAGAAACAAAAGAGGTAATGATATAAGCTTAACTTTTAACTACCCGCAATTGCAAGTAAACCGAAAACAAGCTCGGTCAAAAAATACTGAACAACGCTTTCTTTTTTTTTTCTTTTTCAGCCGTATCGAGATACTGAGAGAGTTACGGAGTTACGTTCCTAAACAGCAAAACAACAAGAAAAACATAACTTCCCTTTACAGCTATTTCTCTTTTGATGATAAGGTAAAGTTAACTTCTGATGAATTAAGATTGCAAAATATTGACCTTGTTCCCTTGTTCCCACTTATTAAAAATACCCTCAATCCTTGACTTGTTGCCGTTTTCAAAATGACCTAGATATTACAAAAGTCCAATTACAAAAACAACGACCAGATTTGGAACTCTCTTCCTCCACTGAAATTCTTGGCTGATCTTGTAAGTCCTTACTATGGTGAGTCTCCTTCGAATAATGCATGTGCGAAGCGAGAATGGATCCTGCTTTGAACAGAGTTCTCGCTATCCTTTGGAGGAAAATTAACGCTGAAGTAATTTGATTTATTAGGTGTTACGGAGATCGACAGATCGTTCTTCTCATCTCCGGATGACACTTCGATTGAATGTTCAACTTTTAAAGTGCGATTGCCAATCGCGAGGCCTGCACTTTTCAATGAGTTCAAAGGACACCTTATTAAGGCCTAAACTGAGCAGAATTTTAGATGTCTTGATTATTCTTTCCTTTTTGTAAGGATCTTCCTTGGCCCGCCAAAGAAGTCACAATACCACCCTGTGGAAGCAGTAACCTCTTCAGTCAGAGGTACAGTTGTCGGACCAGCGACCTCGTCGGCCAGCTCAGCGACCCGGATGTGGACATACCAAAAGAAACACCAGACTACATAAAGAATCTAGCACGTCGAGGTATGTTGGATTATTTTCAACTTCTCCTGTACTTACTTCTGATGAGCGTAGATGTTTGCAAAGATTGAAGCACTCTGGTGTTTCAGGACACTTCTGCCAATTCTGTGTGTGATTAAGATTCATGCTTGCTGAACGGAAAGGGACAGCGGGGACTGAGGGCTAACGGGGTGGGAGGGGAGAGAGAGGGAGGGGTGTGTATTAGGGATGCCACGGGGTTGACATGACAACGGTCCCATTTAACTCCTTCAAGTAAAACTCTGGCAAAAGCGTGTTTGAGGAGTTTAGTATCCAACCCTGAACCCTTCTAAAAAGGAGCCGGGAGGGGAGAAAGGGAGTTTTGAACATACCCGACTTCTTTATCCTACTTTCTGTACATTTTAGCTGAATTTGCTGATTTCCAGTTCGGAAAAATGCTTGGCGCTGGCGCGTTCGGTCAAGTTATTGCCGCCACACAAAAGAAGGACAGTCTACCGGTAGGTTACCTTATAGGTTCAGTGAGATCGTTCGCAATGTAGCTTGAGCTTACCAAGGAGGGAATAAAACTCACTGGGTCGTTTCATTCTCAGGTGGCGCTAAAATTTGTCCACAAAAGTTCAGTGAAGGAATTTAAAAAGGTTCGTAATAATAATAATAATAATAATAATTAACATTTATATCGCGCAAATTCCATGTGAATATGATCAAATGCGCGTACCAAATAAATGTGATACAAATTAAATACGATGTTAATGGTTCTCGGCAAAGCGTGAAGCACGCGATACAGGCCGGTAATTTTAAGATAGCTCTCTAGTTTACGAAGACACGTTGATTGCCAAGGCCCCTTTAAAAATAGACACAAGAAAACCGACGGAAAACTCGTATTCGACGGTGAATCCTTGTGAGTTCACACTGAACTTTCACAATTTCCCCTTTATTAGCGTTATATTCCAATTCTGACCGGCTTAGACAAGTTTGTTTTCTTCCCGTACAAGCTGGGGTAATATTGATTAACTAACCTGAATAGAGAGCCAGCTAATAAATGTTTTCCGGGCTGCCCAATATAGGCGATAACTGGCTGCAGCAGAGCACGTCTTAAAAGCCAGCGCACAATTTTGCCAACCGACAATAATTGAGTTTACGCCATTATATATTTTCAGTTTACGCCATTATACTAATAAAATAATTCACGAATTTCCATGACGGAATTTTCCCTTTACTCTTCTTCCTTGTTACAGTTCAACGGAAAAAAGATACCAGCCGAAGCTTATCTTCAGCACCGAGCGCACAACCGCAATGTGATCAACATTTACGAAGTGATCGATATTGATGAGTATTTTGTGTACGTCATGGAGAGGCCTGAAAAGTGCAAGGACATGTTCCAAATCATTGCCGAACGATACAACGCCAACTCTACTCTGACAGAGGAGGAGGTGCGAAAGTACTTTACTCAAGTCGTTCGTGCCAACATCTGCTGTGAAGAGAATGGGGTTCTGCACCGAGATGTGAAACCAGAAAACATCCTGGTTGATATGAGCTGTGACGAGGCCAAGCTGATTGATTTCGGACTGTCGTCCGAAATCCAAGAAGAGCCCTTTACATTCTTCAGAGGTGAGTGGAATCATGAATTTGTCAAAGAGAAGTTGGGCGGCTTGCAAACAGAGCAGTTTTCAGTTGAGTGTCGAGAGTTTATAATTACGTCATTGATTTGGTCTCGGTTGCACTATGATTGGTTCAAAAAACGCGCGAACTTTCAAACCAATCAGATGCAAAAGTAAAGCAAATTGCGACTTACTCTGATTTTCCCGCGCTTGGCGCAGGCTGCGTTTACTTGCTTTGCGTTCTGATTGGCTAGTAAAATAACTTGAACTAAGGCGTGCATTTGCTTCGTTTTGTGATTGGCTGAAAGGTGTATTTCCTTCAGAACATGACTGGCTCCGTGAGCACTTTGCGTTTTACGACACTCAATGGAAAACCGCTCTAGTGAATATAGATCGTTTTCCGGCATGACATCATGGCGGCCATATTGGTCTACCTGAAAAAAGAAACGGCGGCCATATTGGTGTACTCAAACAATCTTCGGGGAACTGAACTTCACTTTTACGCAAATATTTCCATTTGTTATAGTGAATCAATATGGCCGCTGGTCACATGTGTGAAAACGATCTATACAGAGTCAAAATTGCATTGGAATAGCCGCATTCCTCAAATTTAATCTATGATGTTATACCTGAGGCAACAGAAAAATGATCATTCAGGTTACTCGGACAATATCTTGAAACATGGATCAGAGTGAGCTGGATGAAGCCTGGCTTATATACTTGTACGAGAAGCATACGAAAACGAGACAGACCCAAGCGCATTAGCTTGAGGTAATCTGATAGAGCCCGCTCCGAGAAGGGGATAGCACTACGTGAATGTGCTTTCCCTTGTCTCATGCGGGCTTAATCTGTGGACAGTCTAGGGCAAGTACACGAAGACAAAAACGTTTCTCGTTCCCCCTTAGCTTCTACTCATCTTTCATCGGTTTTCACGTTCTCGAGCTTAACTTAATCCTTATCGCACAAGTGCGGGCCACGCATCATGTTTCTGAGACGATCCACGGGTTCGCTTGACTCACATTTAACTACCCGGCATTGTTTTGCAGGTACAATAAGCTATATCCCTCCTGAATTCACCAAATTCCAACAATATGACGGTTGTCAGGCCACCGTATGGCAGATGGGAATTCTTCTGGTCGATATGTTTTCACCCACTCACAGAGCATTTAATCATCCAATCGATGCTTTTACTATGCCAGCTTACGTGCCTCAGCATCTCTCACCAGGTATTTTTCTACTTCACGCGAATTTCTTGGCCGCAACTAACGTAAATTAGTCTGTTTCAAATGTAAATTAGTCTTTTTCAGGGGTCGTATTTTGTAATTTTAACTTTTCATGGACAAGGGCAATTTTCAAAATCACAGCAAGGGCAATTTCTTGTCAACTTCTTTACCGGTTTTCTCGTTTTCGTCTTGTAGTCCTCCTCTTGAGAAGGACAGCAGAACAGCTTAAAAGCTGTTATCTTATAAAATACAGACAGCCATCAGTGACTTAAAGCGTGCGTTACACTTGCTAGTTGTGTGTCGCCAACTTGTTGACATTGTTTTGTCTGTCTTCTTTTTAACTCAACAGAAGTAAAGAACTTGATCCACTCTTTGCTGAACACAAACCCATCCAACCGTCCAACTCTTAAACAAATTCTGGAACACCCATGGTTCGCGATGACAAACTAAATATGCTTCTTCGACAAGACCTGGCTTGGCAACAACTTTCAATTATTTAAACTTTTGAATCAATGAACTCAATTGCAGGCTCAAATGTGAATCCATTGTAACTTAGATATTAGCAAATATTGACTGTAGATTGTTGATTGTACAGTAGCTCCGTTACGCTAAGGCAGATTTTATTAAGGGTAGCAGGAATGGGAGGAATTTTAAATGTTACCTCGGTGTAAAAGCCTGTGAAATTTTGCTTCGTTAGCTCCTGTCAAGGTTAGGTTTTTTTGTTGTTGTTTTTGTTTTGTTTTGTTTAGTTTTTGGTTGTTTCACAGGTTTTTACACCGAGCATGAGCCAATTTTAAATGTAAATTACAAAAACCTTCCCCGTTTCCACTATCTTAAGAGTGGAGAGGGTACCTTTGTGTATATAAAGGAAGGGAAGGATGTCAGGAACGTTGTGGGCAGGGGCAGGGGGGGGGGGACAGAACCAAAATGATAACTACGGGCCGGGAGGGTGGGAATAGGGAAGTCAGGGGTGGGGTTGGGGGGCAACACGAGGGCGTAACCAAAAAAGAAAGACTTGAACAACTTGCTGCTTGACAAATACAGAGTGCAATCCTAATTCAGTAATCCGGCAAAATGCAACCTCAATGAAGCCAACAAAACATCAGGCTTACAGGAGTCTTGAGAATAGCCAGTTAAACGTTTCACGCGTGCCTTTCACAAAATGCTACTTTCCAGCCTGGCACAAGCGTTTATGCGATCTATGTGGTTATGTTTACTTAAGTCCGGCGTGGTCCGCTCCGTATAAAGACCGCCACGAGACGCATTGAGCCTCACTGCGCAATTCGTTCGTGACAGTTCGTCTTAACACTGACCGAAACACATAACCGAGCGCATAAACGTTGTTCACCAAATCTTACGAGCATCAGGCTCAAACAAATGAAACGTTTTTTGTTTTGTACGGAAACAAAATTGAAGGTAATTGGTTATCTTTGTCGAAATGTTTGCTCCACTCTTGAAGGTGGCATTTTCAAGATACTGGCTGACAATGATACAACTGTTTATTTAAAAAAAAAAGGCAAGAACGGAAACACTTTTCCTAAAAATAATCTATTCCGGTTATGTACTTCAATCAAGACAAACCGCGGAGTCATTCCATTCTTTCTATAACTTCTATTTCTAAGAATTGTGAATTATACTGTATCAATGTATCATCTGATTATTTTAATTAAGAATAAAATTATTTTGTAACCAAAGCGTCTTTCCATTGTCTGCAAAGCCCAACCGATTATAAAACGCATATTTTCCTCCTACAATAAGCCCTTCAAAAATGTTCTTTAATAAGTACTGACAACGGTAATTTGTACAACATCTCCATTATGATATGACATTGCTGATAAATTGTTCAAGAAAATGAACCGAACAATGACTAGAACGTCTGAGGGGTGAAGCAGGTCCTTCCTATTCCCCCCCCCCCCCC
>BLFK01000463.1:1104041-1114041 GCA_014634185.1 Astreopora myriophthalma
TTCGCTATCAAGTTATCAGCGTTTTCAGTTATTTGTGGAAACCTCGCGTACCAGTTCCGGACGACATCCTAGAGTAATAACCCCTAGATTAGATTTAGTTTGTTCTACATTTACCTACATGCTCTAGTGAGGCAAATAATTGCTGCAAAAAAAAAAAAATGGTGCAGAGCACCACTCTGGCCGACAAGGTTCGGTCCACACAGAACTATTTGGCTGGAGTTTTGTGTGTCACATGAGGGAGTAATTACTAATAACATATGGCAAGACAAATTTCAGAGCGGCAAAATTATGATTTCTTTACCTGCAAAAGATTCTTAGCAAGGCGCGGTTTTCCCGAGTAGAGGCAGATCAGTCGCTCCGAAAACTTGTTCACAGTTTCTTGAGACAAGTGCAACGGTTCGATTTCAACCTTCAAAGGCAAAGACGCCTTAGATCGAGTCATCTTGAAACCAGGAACGAGTCCACCAGCATTATCCTGCCAGCCACCACCTGTGGTTAGCATCTGTTCAATCAACAGAACTGCGTGGACAAGTGAATCTAAACTCGCTTTGCGTCCTGTTGCTCGTAGCAACGCTGCCAGGATAACTCCCGCCAAAATACTACTGGTTCCCAGACCACTGCCTTGTGGAGCAATCGACCACGTGTGGAGCTCGAAGCCGGCGTTGTACTTTCTCTTAAGCTGTTCATCTAAGGTTTCGCTTGATGGAAGAGTTGCGATGTCCAAGAGGCAAAAACACGCTTTAAGAAGAGCACCTGGAGAAGGAAAGGATAGGAGTTTTTGGTCAATTTTTACTGGCTTACAAATTACAGCAGTGATATGCTAGCTGCTTGGCAATGGGCGAAAGGACAAATGAAAAGGAAATCAGAATCAAAGAAAGGAATTGAACCCACAACCATCGCGACACCGGTCGGATGCTCTAACCACTGAGCTACAAGAACTCCTGGTAAGCTAGGCCGTTTATCTTGGTTCTTACACAAAGTTGTCCCTTCGCTCGTTGCCAAGCAACCCAGTAGCGTATCATCTTTCTCACGGGTACATTGCACGATCAGCACCAATATCAATAGTTGAATTACAGCATTCCTAGTTTTTCGAACTGACAATTCACTCTTACTTCAAGTTACACGAAGTAAAATCTTCTTACAACTTCAAATAAAGCTACATGAAAATCCAGAAGAGTCGAACTCGTATCTCTCGCTTCGTGCTAATACTGATATCCAATAAACTAACTAGGCAAGCTGCTCAAAGATGTCACATTTTTCAAGCATTTAAATAGAGGTACCATCACAGTAACTGAAAGCTAACCGTTTTCAAATCGGTGCTTAGAGCTACATGCTGTAGATTTGCGCGGAGCTCAGAAGCGCGGTTTCTTGTTAAACTGGAGCTCTGCTCTATCAGTTTTCTATCCAGTTTGCGGCGTTTTCTTGACAGCGATGGGCAAGTCACTTAAAATTGGGAGTATTACATCATGTAAATGTCAAGAGATGTCCAACGTCATTTTGAGCGATGGAAACAAGTGACACTGGGACTATCTCATGAAGCCGCCATTTAATACGCGAGTGGTGATAAAATGAGGACTTACCCGGTGCGCGCGGCTGGGTGTAGTTTACCAAATCACTCAGTTCGCTGCACACAACTCTAACACTGTGTTCCCCCGAGTGGATCACAAGGACAATCTCCAGCCTAAAGGCACAACGACGAAAATGCCGGGCAGTGTTAATGCTTGCCTTAGGCTTAGGAAAAACAAAAATAATAATAAACACCAGGAGGAAGCGGCGTGACCCAGTGGTTAGTATGCTGGAAGTTTGCACGCAGACTCCCGCTCTGACCGGAAACTGGACTTGTCTTCGGTGGTCACGAATTCAACTCCAACAAGTTTCGTAAATAGCCAAGTGGTTGCTTCCCTCCGGGTCGCTTTCTTTACTCGGGTGTTTTGTTTACTTCAATTGTTACTTTCTATACACGGTCCCACATGTTTGATGCTTTAGATGTCACCGTGTATAAATAAGGGTTCTTTGAGTTACTTTTATCAGAGCCGAGTTCTTCAAAGCAGCGTTAGTGCTGAACCGGAAAAAATCATACGTTTCGCACTAACCTTGCTTCGAACAACTCGGCCTAGAGGTTAAAGGAAAGCAAAGGAACTTTATTTAAGTGTCCTGTCGTTGTAGCGCTGGAACACTAATTGGGGACACCGTAAACTGAAATTAACAATTAACTCAAATCAAGTCAAATGTTGGTCTTTTGAGGAGAGGGGAAACCGGAGTACCCGGAGAAAACCTCTCGATGCAGAGCAGGGAACCAACAAACTCAACCCACATATGGCCGCGCCGAGTCTGGAAATCGAACCCGGGCCACATTGGTGGGAGGCGAGCACTCTCACCACGGCGCCAACCCTGCATTGTCGTTCTACAATACTTCATACGCGACCACATCAGGGTGATTCAACTATGAATCTTAACTATCTCTTTACGGTGCGGACCACTTAATGATATAAACCCAGTTGGTAACAAATTTTACTGTTCTACAGACAAAGAACCGACTTCTGACCTGGTCTCAGTAACTTACACACTTACTCAGGTATTTTTCTCACTTTGGCCCCCATTACTTTCTACAAGGAGGATAAGAAAAAAGAAGACTATTAGAGACTCACAAACTAATCATAAGGTGATAGAGCTGGACCAAGTTTTTGTGCCGGTTAACCGGGAGGGACTGGGGCTGAAAAATTAGCGCTCCAAAAGCCAATAGGCCGTTTCCGAGTTCACGTGAGCCTCTTTTTCAAAGCGAGTCCAAGTGCAAAAGTTCTGTGATGGTAATTGGTTTTAGTTTCCAATTGAAAGAAAACTAATTTTCACAAGAAAGAAGACTTCGCACTAAGACTCGCTTTGAAAAAGAGGCTGAGGTGAACTCAGAAATGGTCTGTTTACACGGAACGATTTGGTCTACACCTGTCATGTGCAACACACGTACAACA
Organism: Astreopora myriophthalma; assembly: GCA_014634185.1. Taxonomy (NCBI): domain Eukaryota; kingdom Metazoa; phylum Cnidaria; class Anthozoa; order Scleractinia; family Acroporidae; genus Astreopora; species Astreopora myriophthalma. Next base: position 1,107,011 of record BLFK01000463.1, read on the forward strand.
CACGTACAACTCGGATTGCGTGGTGTAAATCAAGCCTACAACTTGCCTACGATCATTGCGCGCAACATGAAAAAAAGTTGTTCGATTTCGAATCATGTTTCAAAACAGTCGTAAGCACAGTTTGTGTGCAATGGCGAAGGTTGTACTTGATTTTTTTGCATGACCTGAGCAGTTACAAGGCAGCCAGGATTCATCTGGCATTAAGATAATCTTAGCTCTCAGCTGGCTTCTCGGCTTGAGTGACAAGGGGAGGGGGGGGGGGGGTTGAGAGAGAAAGAGGTGCTCCTGTCAACTTACGCACTTTCAATGAAAAAACTTACAACCGTTTTTTTTTTCCCAAAAAAAATTCGCGAGACACGTCGAAATCCCGATTGCCCTATTAGCGCTCATAAGCCTGGCTCCACATGAACCCCCCAAGCCAGCCCCCCTTCAATTCTATCATTTTAATTAAAGCACGGAGGGCTTGTTGTACAGCTTAAAGGGTGTGTTGAAAGCCTGACCTTTCCATTGAGGTTAATGGCAACAGTTAACACTGCTCCTCCGTGCTCGTATGTTATCGGAGGCGTGTCAGTCCAACATCCCGACAAATCAGCGCGAGCTGAAAACAGAAGAGTCAGACATTATACGAGCTGAATTCTAATGCTATTTTGATTTCGGTCTTACTTATCATATAATCTACGGCAGACGCATATGCCACATTGCCGTGCGTCTGTCCAGGAATAAATCCCCGGTAGAAGACGTGAAATCATAAGGGACCTCCTTGTACAAGCCTTTGAATTCCCGAGGCCTCTCACTACCCGCTATTTATCCCCCCCCCCAACCCCGCCCCTTCTCCCTTTTTTTAAAGTATTGTAATCGGTCAGATTTAATAAAAGGCTGTAATTTATAAAGAAATGAACTGTATGTATAAGTAAATGGTGCCACGCGCCAATCCGTCTAATTTGTAACGTGCAATGGAAAAAGAAAACAACAACCTTCTGATCAAAACGTACCTGGAGCCTCAGCTATCACCCAGTGACCCATGGGAAGCGGCTCGCAATCTTCAGTTTCAAAAAACTAAAGCAGGAAAAAATCAATTACGAAAAGGCGAGGGCTACAACAGTAAATTACAACATAACTATAATGAAGCGCTCGCTCAAATTGCTCCTCCACTCCATCCAATTACCATTACTATTCACGTGTTCGGGATTTCTCTAACTCTCGGGACTGGGATATAGAGACGATAATGGGACAGCGAGGGAGTCCATAGGGCGTTGGCTGGGACAATTTCACTCAAGTTATTTATAGACATCGGAAGTCGGTTTCCAGAGGTGAGTCCGCAAACTTTAATTCCGACTTATTTAAATTGTAAAATTATTTAACGGTGCAGATTGACACTTACTGCAGAAAAAATGTAGCAAAAGATAAAAAACAACCATAGTAAAGACAAGAGAGCAAAAAATCAGTGTTCGTGAACATCTCGGGAAACACACTTCCGTTACTATAAATAACCTTACTGAAATTCACATATCCTAAAGGCTACACTGAGCGTTTCCCTCTCTGTCCAATTATCCCCTCTTGCTGGGATACATTTGAAGCTCTAAACAAACGTACTTGCAGCTCTTCACATTCCCATGGTGCCTTACTCTCCCCGCGCGTAAAAAAAGAGCCTGCGATGGAGGCAGAGACCACAGGCTTGTTGCCAGCAACTGGGTTGCAAAAACGATGACTTGCCTTTTGGGCCGTGAAGACAGCCTGTCTTCTTAAAATCTGCTCAGCTCCTTCATAGTGTCGGGCCGCTCTAATTAGAAGATCAGGTCTGTTGAAAAACAAAACAAACAAACAAACGGGAAAATCGTATTTAGGAAAAGCCTCGATTGACCAAGGGGCTCCTTGAAAGATTTTGAGCCACGACAACGATGATTTACCTGTCAAGCCATCGACTTCTTTCCTTTGCGAGTGCTTTCACTCCAGTTTGGATATCTCCTTTCTGCATTAAAAATATTTAAATAAACAGAATATTGCGGCCCTTGAAAAGGGAAAAAGAAACGAGCGACTCTAAAATAGCCTCATCATAGCTCCCTCCAAAGTAAAGCGCATCTATTTCCTATTATTTGTTTTTCGCTCAAATCAAACTCTTTGTTATCCGAACTACTGCACCCAAACAAGATGTATTTGCTGGAATCATCAAATTTCTATGCCCCACTGAAGTTCGACCAGCTTTGTTGCAGCCCTAGTAACAGACTCCATGTTCGAGCGAGGTTGATGACATCTACTAAGTTGACAGCATTTGTATACCTCTAGAAACTTCACAGCCTCCCTCCAGGATTCATTGCGAGCCGGACCGCTTCTCAGCCCAGCCCTCTCTCCTGCCATCGCACCCAACACATCAGCGATACAAGCCAGAGTCCGTGCAGCCACGCCTGGAGAGCTGGTTTCGGAAGCAACTGGAGAATGGGAACAAGTAGGTCAACGTACATGAATAGTGAACGGTAAAACGGAATGAGAGAATCGGAAAAACGCATAGTGAAGTTGAATATTAGCAGTCTCCATCCAACCAGGAGCGCATACTGAGTAGGAACGTCCATATGTTATGGTCCGCGCCACCAGTAAAAGAGATGACCAAGTTGTTTTTAGTTTTTAAAATTAAATTTTTTAAATCACCGCGAAAAGTAGATACCATGGTTGCGAGAACTCTCCTCTGGGTAAAAAATACACGGGATAAATAATGAGCTGTCAATCGCTGTCGTGCCAAACCATTTGATTGGATGAAGCTGCCTGCCTATGCTTCTCAGCGCGCAAACTGTGGTTCTAAAAATAGCTCGTCTTCTCCTGTGTTGGCGCACGAACCCAGTGGTGAAGATGGACTCTCCTAATATGGGCTCTCGATCCAAACCAATTTGTCAGTTGCGATCATCCTTCCCACCATTGGCCAAAACAAAAAACCGCGCAAGTTTGTCGACCAATCCGAAGAAAACAGTAATTACTTACGACGTCGTCGTTCGCATTTTAGGGAGCTTACGAAACGACGACGCCGACGGGCAACGAGATCGCCAAAAAACCAACGGTCTAGTAAGCAAAGACGATGGCTCTGCACGCTCTGCTCTCCTAAATAACGAGGTGAGGTGATCAAATTTAAGGTTCTGTGGAGGACGTTAGCACCATGCAAGATGATGAATTTTCAGTTCTCTCTCTACGCTTCTCACTCGCTCATACCGCTACTGTTGCAAGGTTCTTGCATGGTGCTTTCTGAACCTAGCTATCCATGATTACCACAACAAATGTACCTTGATCTAAAGCGTCTAAGAGGTCCTTCTCGAATCCTTCACGCGTGCAGCTCCTAAAGAAAGGCAGGAGGCAATCATTTTTGCAGTCTCTTAACGTGCTCTTGACTTGCGCCGTCCCAATTTGAAACCATAATTTCTTTCTCCATTCGAATTCTGCCGTCAAATCGACCAAGGACATGATTTCCATCAAAGACAACCTCAAGGAAGACCGCCATCTGAGAGAAGACATATAAGACATCAAAAAAGTCAACTTATTTCCATTTTCCACTTGTAACGATCAAAAATCATGGAAATCCGTTGATCCAATTTAATCAATAGTTCGCAAGAAAAAAATTCACAAGATCTAAAAAAACAAGAAACGTTAACTTTACATATAGTTCTGCTCAATGTAATGATCATGGGCTAGCATACATCGTTTTAACCACTTAGGCGGGTCATCATACTAGTATATGGGGTAAAGCAAACTGAGTAAAGATTCTAATAACCAGAATCCTAGACGGTCAGTTACAGTTCAAGACATAAACCAGCTCAATATGGGATACTCGCCCGTAAGTCCTTTAGGCTGTTATGTAAGATTGTTGAATGAAAACAAATCTTACATAAAAGTCGAAAGGATAAAAGTCTAATCAAAGTCATCCTGTGGTAAGCTCGTGGAGTAAGTAAGATACTGTGTCAGGGAGCTGATGTAGCGGACTATCAAGCCTATAAGCTAAGAGTACTTGCAGATACGGTGTAATGTACTTTTCAGTTGTACGATTTCATTCGTGATCACCGAACACCGAAATATCACGTGACATATTGAACATCTTTCATTGGTAGCCGAATAAGAGTACGAATGCATGAATGTTGACGACCATTTAACGAATGCATGGATGCGCCTGCCGAACTTGAGACGATCGGAAATCGATTACAAATTTTCTATTGTCTACGCCTGACATCCTGCTTCCCCGACCATCCCGATAGCTCTCCACGAGCTAAAAAGGATATACGAGTAGTACATAAAAGTCTAAAAGGATATGCGAGCAGTTTTCGCACGAATGCCGAACCAAAGTACTTTCCCGAAAGCTAAGGTCTACGCTTGCGCTAAATTCGAAATCATCAAGCAAAAGCAAAGCCTAAGTGATACTGAACACTCGGGGCAAATTCGCCAAGTTCACACCAACACCTTTGAAGACGATAGCCAAGTCTTTGTCCTTGCAATTTTTCTAAATTCTGGTCGCTAGCATCTGGGTTCTGGATGACATTTCTGTTGATGTCGCTGTCTGCATTCCATGATTCGGCAAAGCCGCAAGTGACCAAGGCCAGCCACAACGTGTCGTCTTTGCCAGTTTTCTCGTTTGCAGAGTCGAAGAAATGAACCACGGAGAACAACCTTGCATTCCACAGGCAGCGTTCAACTTCAGGCTAATAATAGAACGGAATCGGACATGCGTTACCGTTGCCTCGGCGAATGAATTTCACGCACATTAAACTAATTTACAGGAGATAAGCTACTTTTACTCAACAAGGGCCTAGTTTAATAAAGAACCGAAGGTCACCACGATAAGCGGAAAAATTCTGCCTCAGAATAAAATTAATGATCTAGGCGCTAGGGGCGAGTCTGAATGCGGAAAAGGACATTAAGAAAAATGCAAGTAAGGGTTTGCTATTGTCGTTATTTCAATTCCTGTTATTCTGCTCCCAAGCGAGCCGAATAGCAGGAATAAATCATTCCGAAGACATTCTTAATCCGTAATATCCCCAGGCAAACGCATTCCACAAGTTTCAGCAAAGTCGCGTTGAGAGACGCCCAGGATTTCCATCCATACAGTTGGGTGTCGAAGAGTGCATCTGAAACGGTAACTACATGTATCACGACACTTACCACGCCAATCCAGATCTCTTCGGGGCTTATTCCCACTACTTCGAACAATGTTTTCCAAGGTTTGTTACAATATGTACTGTCTGGTGACGAAAATGGCGCCTGTATAAGAAAAAACGGCAAGAACTGAAGAAATGATCCTCACACTTTCTGGACAATTTAAGCAATTGTCTGATATGCACTTGAAAAATTCAAGTGACTCCAACGGGATTCGAACCCACGACCTCTGCGATGCCGGTGCAGTGCTCTTACCAACTGAGCTATGAAGCCACACAGTTGAGAGCAGCTCAATTTGCTGGGCCCATGCGTGTTTTCCCGTGAAAGGAATGGTGAATGAAACAAATGATTATGAAGTGCGGGTTAGACAAGAACTGAAGAAATGATCCTCACACTTTCTGGACAAATAAGGAAAATTGCGTAATACCTTGGGCAAAATCTAAATCTCAGTCAAAAGGAAGTAAACGAACGAATAAAGAACGGAAAAGAAAACTGGTGAACGTGTGACTATCAGTGTAAGCTCCGACCGTGCAACGGTCAATGTTCGGAACGTCAGCGCTGCAGTAGAGTTGCTTCGTACCAGTGGTGAACTCCACTGGTACGAAGTTCAGACTGAAAGTATACGGCACTAACTTAAGAACGAATATATAACAGAACAAATTAACAAGAAAACGAACGAAACGTGAACCAGCAGCAAACGAGCAACACTAATAGCACATCGAGGAAGAGACGAAAAAAGCACAAACGCAAGTCTCGATGAAGAAACGATCCGATCAATTAAAAGCAGGAGGGAGAGAGCGAACTGTCAGCCATGAAAGTGACTGCCGTTTTACGAGTTGAGAGTCAACGGATTAGAAATAGCGACATTTAGAATGGACTACGAGTACAATCTCGTTCCCAGAGCCCACGTGTCTTTTGGTCAGCGCCAAGACACGGAGCTCTGGACTAATCAATTACCGGAACTCCAAGATTTTAGGAGTTCCGGTATTACTGAAAAGTGAAATTGAGTGATCGTTAAAACACAAGGGCTTACAAAACCAGGGACAAATCTTCTTGTTTACAAGTTAGGTAGGAGATTTTTGCTCCATATTCGTAAATAACAAGCTATTTTGCATTCAGTAGTTTATGCATGAGCACTTTGATAAATCGAGAAGCCAATAAACATAGCTCTTCAAGTTGATTATTCCAGAGCTCCGTGTCTTGGCGCTGACCAAAAGACACGTGGGCTCTGGGAACGAGATTGCTACGAGTACGACCACGTGCGTGAGTTTTTCCTAGCTACTAAACACGCGCATTAGGTTTGGAAGTCGAAATTTTTCCAGGTGCGCGTGCTCAGAACGGAAAACTCGTACTCCAATCTAATATCTAATATCTAATATCTAACCGCTAATAACGCTTGCTGGACTGTGCCCTGGAAACATTTGCGACTGCCTCACCTGTAAGTCATCATGGACGCCCATTACCACCAGCACTCGCTGAGGTTTATCACTTAGTTTCGGAAGACAAACTTTGAAGTGCATAACGCATAAGTCATCTGGAAAAGTAACGCCGGCCGGGACTTCCTGCAAAAAAAAAAATCATGATGATGTTCACATATTTAAATAATAAACTCACAACCTCACTGACTTCATCAAATGTTGATACGATCGCTGAGCTCAAACCAGTTTAGATTAAGCTTAATTGCACTTGCGCGTATCTTTCGGTACACAAACTCCACGGCGAAATGCTACGACCTCAACGATACATCTAGTCCCAAAACAGCCAACGATCTTGGACGTAAGCGTCTCAATTATACGGCGAGTAAAATAAAATAAACAAACTGTTAAATTAATAAGAATGCGAGCGAGAAATCTTCTTTTGTAATACTTATTCATTCTTACAAAGAGCCATCAACGCAAGTTTAAATC
>BLFK01000463.1:1119041-1132440 GCA_014634185.1 Astreopora myriophthalma
TCGCCTTACAAAAATATCAAGCATGTTTGACATTGTCCTGACATGGCCACGAGAGGTGAATTTCTAACCAAACAACAAAAATAACAAAAAAATAGAATTTCTCACCAAAACCTTGCAGCGCACTTGAGGAAACAGATGAGATAACTAACTCATGAGGTATTTTTCCCAGCTTTTTCCTAAAGTGTGCATACAGCAGGCTTAAAACGTTAACTGGGCTGCGAAATTTGGCTTTCCAATGTACAAGGAGATTGAGCATATCAAAAAAGACAAAGAAAGAGCCCAAAGTGAAAATAAAAACCCCTGTATTTTTTAGCTTGTGCCCACCGCCTTGTCCACATTCATTTTGTATTTCTCCTCATTCTTCCTTTCTTTCCACCTACATGCTGGGCCCGAGGAGTAGATTTTCAAGTTTGGGGGGGGGGGGCTAATGCAGGGCATGCTCCCCCAGGAAAATTTCAAGTTTTAGTCCTCTAAAACGGCTTTAAATGCATCTAAAACTGCCAATAAGTAAATCTCATTGTTTGTTCAGAACAAACCTAACGACAAACTGCCCTACTTGATTGTGTTTGTAGAAGGAAAGCCTCAAAAAAATTAAACTGGATCGAAACAGACAAATCAGAAAAAGGCAGTGTTTCCTGAGAGGTCTGCATGTTTCACATAACATAATATAATTAAGTTAATTTGGTAAGTTACAGATCTGGGTAAGTGAAGTAAAAAATATATATATATTTTACCATCTGTGAAAGTTTAGCTCCCCCCCCCACCCCACCCCCTGCACTGTCCCTGACATGTAATCCAAGACAGTAATCTGATACTAATAATTATGCCAGATCTGTGCGCTACATTCATATTTTACCAACTTTTGCCCTGTTTTATGCAGAGAAAGTCCTAAAATGCAGAGGACACAGATTTTGGCTAATTTTGCAGATCAGTACTACCACATCCTGTCAGAAGCCCTGTCAGTATTGTCAGAACCTACATTACCCTTATTCTGTGGCCTGGGAATTGAGGTTTCTGACCAGCTCCTCTAATTTGGGAGCAATGAAGTAAGGTACTTTCAAACTGGAGGCACACAATCGAAATGTAAATAAATATGGAGTAGTGATGACATGAACAAATACCACCACCTTTCTTAATTCATGGGTTATGAGCAGCTTAATAGAGAGCTTATGAAACGAGTATGACAACGGCTACAAGGACACCATTGAAAAATGCAAGTTGATGTTATTTGTATCTCTACGCAACTATTTCACATGGTTCCACTTTAAAATGTGTAGTAACTGTTGAGGAATTGAACTGGTATGAGAAGGTTAGAAGCATAGGTAGAGAACTGAAAATTCACGGTCACACACTAACGTCCTCCACAAGACCTGAAATTTGGTAATTTCATGTCGTTATTTACAAGACGCCGGCAAAGAAATGTACCAAAATGTAAAACACACATGCAGAGCATGCACAGCCATGTTTTGCTCCCTAAACCAATTGTTTTGTACCATCGTCATTGCCGTCAGCATTGTCATTTCATAAGTTCACCAATGTCCCTAAGTTGCCTGTACAGGATTCCTAACAAAGTCTTACCACAGGAACTTTGCCATTTTCCAAAGCAAAGCTTCTTATTTTATCCTCACTTTCTCTGAAAATTATGTCTTTAACCTTGCCCTAAAAAATAAACTGTCATTGAATCAAATCTGGATAATTAGCTTCCTGAAAACAAGATGATTATCATGCTTAAAACCAGGAAGATTTGCATGCAAACACAAAAGCTCCACGTTCAAAGCTCCCTCTGACCACTAAACTGGATAATTTGTCTGTCATGGTCCAAATTCAAGTCCACCATGCTCCAGCCTCTGTAAATAGCCTCGACTGGTTGCCTCCCACCACTTGGGTTTCTTTACCCTGTTACATTTTACCTGTAAATCGTCAGTCTTCAGGCAACCCCACAAACTCGAAACTTTCAATACCACCACATAGGTTCTTTACTAACTTGTATTTTACATCTTGAACTAAGCCTTACATCCTCTCCAAGTTTGGCTACACCATGATCCTTAGCATACTGTACGTCCCCTTGTGAAAGAAACACAGTGATTCCTCCTGAAAACTGCTCCCAGTTGATCCCTTCAATTTAATGAAAGAAAGCAACATTTAGAAGTGACATCACCCTGTAACAGAGGCAGTTAATCAGCACTAAAAGATGGGCAATAAAAAATATACTTGACATCTTCAACAAACGCAAATGCAGTACCCATGTGGGGTTGATGGTGATTGCAAAATATCGTCACATAAGTAGCTATCAAAATTGTTTCAATTTTAAAGATTCGCTGTGATCCACAATATTATTTACACAAGAAACAAGCTTTCAAAAGCCAAATTATATGCAAGTAGCATTTGAAACATGTATCTTATTGCAAAAATGGCCATACTACATGAATTGTATTCTAGTGCATCATGTCAACCCCAATTCATATGGAAAACCCTCTATAAATAGTGGCTCACCAACAAGAGTATATATGACTCCCTCTATTTATGATGGAAGATCTTCAATCCACAGCATCAATTATTTAAGTTACATATGTTTTGCATGCCACAAAGGGAAGAAGGAGTTGGAATTCCCTGTTAAAGCCCTGAATTTTTTTCGGGTTCTGAATGGCAATAATTGGCAAATGCATAAATTGACCTGCAAGGATGAGTTGTTCGAAGCAGGGTTAGTGCTAAATACCATCACAACCTACAGGTTTTAATCAAATTTAACCCAAGGTTAAACCAGCACTAACCCAGCTTCAAACAACTTGCTCCAGATAAGTTTGAGGATCATTAATTTTGTTTAGTTTACTTCAATTTCTTGTGTATTATCAAGTTGCAATGACTTACTCAGGTCTGGTGCAATTGATGGAATCATGTCGGAACTGCAAATCCATACACCGGGAGGGGCATCCACGGACAACTAAAAATATACGTATACTAATCAGAGAGTAGAAATTAAGACCCGCACAGATACCAATCATCTCCAGTGTTGAAATTTGGAAATTTTGAGGGCGTTTTCATCATCTGGCACGAACTAAGCTCATTGAGGTGTGAGTTGGACTGTTGGTGACCGTTGGGCAATACTCATGCGTCCTCACTTCATAAACCGACCAATCAAAACACTCCATCACCGGAAAAAAAAACTTTGTTACTAAATACGGCTGTGCACTTTCATAGTTTTGCAGTTGCAATTTGCTAGTAAAAAGGAAAGAATTTAGAAAACATAGGGGCTTGAAGGCCCCCACAGTGCACCTATTTTATTTTATTTTCTATTTTCACTCCATTTACACAGGCCCCTGCCTTCTCACATCGACTCACTGTCTAATAAAAGACATCTCCCTTAGGGAATCAGCCTCTATGTTTTAGTCTCTGCAGTATCTGGTACAGATCGGGTAAAAGAATCGCAAAAAATGCTCTTAGGAAACAGACTACATAAAAAATTGAGGGACTTTTTTTTTATTTGTTGATTTGAAAATAAGCTAGAATCCAACTTAACTCAGCTGAGTACCCATAATAATTAATTGGCTTATTATTTTTTCATCCAGAGGAGAATATTACATCTTGGTCAGTAGCCTCGCTGTGAAAATATTCATTTGATGAACTGATTAGGCCTTATAGAGCAGTTTTCAATTGAGTGTCAAAAGTAATATTACATGAGTGCTATTGTTATGAACGCTCAGTGGTTTGTTGTAGTCTAACCAAAATAACCACACATTTCCGATCAAATCAAAGGAACAATTAAGCCTTATAGTCTTTATCAAAACTATCACGTAGCCTGTTTCAGAGTTAGTAGCTTCTGTGCCTTCAAGACTTAAGTTTCAAGCAGTTCTCCTTCAGAGGCAAGCAAAGGATTTTTATTTTTTGCTTCTTTCAAAAGTTATGACGGTTTTAGTGAAGAGAATGCATGTTTTATTCAACTCTCAAAGTTTAACTGCGTGTCAAAAACAAACCAGACAAATAATCAAAATTTCCCGACACCGTTTTTTAGAGAAAGGTGTCAAGAAGACATAGCGATATTAATCGCGTTCTCCCGCTCAAATCCGACCGGAAACGAACTTGATTAGTGAACCTCTGTACTTTGAGAAATAGTGCGCTATATTTGGAAACCCGTAATTTTTTTTATGTTAATGAATATACCATCGTAATCTACAATTATTAAGCTTTCAGAAAATATATACTTTAGTAGGGTTTGCGTAAAACGCCCCACCGTAAAGCGGCGCCGAAGTATGATGGTCATTTGGGGTACACTGATACCTTAATATTCATTGCAGAAAAGGAATTACTGTATTACTAGAAATTTGTTTGGAAGTATAGTATCGCTAGCTTCCATAGTTTTCATATCAATCAAGCATGTAATCACCATCGTGATGTGGAACTAAATGCTTGTGACAAGTTGTTCTCAAGTGGCTCATACCAATTATATCTTAATCAAATTTCAGTTTATGGCTTGAACAAGATTACTGGTGTCAAGGGAATAAAAATCAAGTTATATTTCTACATCAGAGTCCTCTATTTCAGCAAGCCCGTAAAATAGTCCTAGCTCAGTATCGTGTTTTAACCGGCCTTAGTCACGACACCTCTTGTCACCCTTGAGAGTAGCTTGCCATTACAGCTATGGTTTTTTGGTGTGCTCTCACAAAACAATTGAATCAGAAAACTTTCACAAACTGTTCAACCAGACAGACGTAAAACTGAAAGAATTGCAACATAGTCACACTCATTTTTCCTTGCACAGGTTCATCGCTGTTCGCTAAACCGGTCAAATTGCTACCTTTCTAGTTCGTTTGTTCTCGCGTATTCATTTATTTCAAAATGAAGCCAAAACCACTCTAAGGATCAAATTAACTGGATGATACCTAACTCCAAAGATCCTAAAAATACATTTTAAAAAAGTACTTACTGTATCTGATAGAATGTGAAGTACTAAATCAAAATTGAGGACTACAGAATCGCAAAGGTTCTCTTTTGATTCTTCCGTGTGTTTTGCTGGCAGATTGTTGAAGAATCTCCCACAAGAGCTGAATGGAAAATTCCAACCCTGAAATATGATCATGTATGGTCTACTTCAGAAAATGGGAAAATCTTGGAAAAACTCAGATTGCACAGCCTGATGGCAAATGACACTACATTAACATATGGGGGGAGGGGAGGGCTAGACATGGATTTTTCAAGGAAACATGCAAGAGACAAATCTGATTACATCCCTGTTGCAACCCTGCTGAGCATTACAAAATAATGAGGGCCATGAGAATGCTGCTGTCAGAATTGTAAAGATAAATGTTATCCATGCTGATTACTTGATTCTGCCATTCAACATTTGTTCTAAGCTGCCTTCCCAGCCATTTTTCGTTTAGGGGTGTAAAAATTATGAAAAATACCAAATGCATAATGAGTATTCTTGCATCCTCCAAAACGCTTTCAGTGACAACCTAGCAAACCAAAATTACAATATTAACACAACATCAATTCTCTTTCTTAACTTGAAACTCAGAGCACAGACCAGCACAGAGTATTGAGCAAAAAAATTCAATATTTTCTATTGAGATAATAATAATAATAATAATAATAATAATAATAATAATAATGGCACCTATACCGTAAGTTACACATCACAATTTGACACTCCTTTAAGAAGTAAAGGTTATAATGTAAGACATGGAACGCGCACATAGATTAATGACTACGTAAAATATGTCACCGTCAACAGAATGTGCTACAGCATTACTATCTTTCAGATACCCTAGTAATAATAATAATAATAATAATAATAATAATAATAATGGCACCTATACCAACCCTAAAACCAGCTTTGGCACTTAGATGCTCTGTGACCACAAGTAAGGCATTCAGCGTAGCTCCACCACTTCCAACACCTCCTTTAGGATCTTCCAAGGTTAAAATTAGCACATCTTTGCGAATAAATCCTTTAGTTTGGTGTACTGCGAGTTCTGGTGAAAGAATTTTATGACAGCACCTCAGATCTTTCAAAGTCTTGCAAATATGGTGTAAGGTTGCTGTCACGTGTGGGTGACACACTCACTATCAATATTTTTGACGTGGCACAATGGAATCTATCATTTTGTTAACAGATAATACTACAGATAATGCAGACCAAACCCAACACAGGGCTACAGCTTCTTCAGTCTATATATAGCATATACATGTGCCACACCAAGAATGGCCGTTATTCCAGGAACGTTATCCAGGAATGTTATTTTTCTCTCATCATGCTAGCAGGCAGAATTTTGAAATACGATTGCAATCTGAATGTTTCTGGGAACAGATGAAAATTTTCATTCTTTTAAGCCACTTCTTTGCACTGCTCTGATACATTTATTCCATTTAGTTTAACTTTGAACAGCTTTGGAGAGCTCAGCCTTTAGAAGTGTTTTTTGCTGGAAAAGACTCCTTTTATACCATGGATTTTGCTTGGCTCAAAGGAAAATTGTTTGATCAGTTTTTAAAATAGAATCAATCCAGGTGCCTTATTTTCAAGTTGAGAGAAAATAAAAAACAAAAAAAGTCATTCACTGCCTTGTTTGGTCTGTGTTGAGAAAAATTGTGGCCTTGGGACATAATCAAGACCTCAGGTACAGTTTTTCCCTATATGGACCTCCCAACATGTACAGGTGAATAAAATATAACAGCATATGCTGAACTTAAAGAGCTTACGGTACTTAAAGAACTCATTTCATGTAAAATCCCACATTTTCTTGGAGTTTCTCGTGATCAATGTGTAGCATATCCTGAACTGCATTATTTTGATCAAGGCTGGATTTTTTTGTCAGACATCTTGATAACTCCCAAACTTGCTATTTAGTTCGATGCATCGATCATTTCAACGTTAAAATACAGTTGAACCCTGCTTGATGGACATCCACTTAATACGGACACCCCGTTATCATGGAGAGTTCTCTTTGTTATTTACTTCTTGATTGAAATAGATTTTCTTGATACACACTCACATTTCCTACCAGCCAGTCGAAAAACGCATCTGACAACACATAAGCAATCAAAATTCGTGTGATGTATCAACCGTGTTATCATAATCTCATCTAAACACACCTAGTGGGAAGTGACTAATGAGAGAGTGTGTACTATCCAGTGTAAGCGTGACCGAAAATATATTATTCGAGACATGATTCCAGTTTCGGGAGCAACTACAGAATATCGGACCTTTACGTTGCTTTCTTGATCTGAAAGCCTTCGAATGGGCCAATTAATATCTGTCTATGCTTCACGCGCGTGGTTATTATTGTAACGAGGCAAGAGAAAATAATTTTATATATGTATATAATTTTATAGCTACAGCACATCGTGTGGGCTGAAAAATAAATGTACAGGCGGGCCACCATAAAAAAGACGTCGTTCTAAATGAAAAAGCTAAATTTCAGAATACCCGGCCACTTAAATAAGCGTCTTCAAGTACTGCTTCCGCAGTCTCGCAGTAGTTTTATGAGCCTTGCACGACAATATCCTTCGACTACGGGTGCGGCACCAAGGGAGCAGTAGTTTTTAGTATTGCTCTTAAGGGGCCAGATATTCTGAAATTGCTCCAATGCAAAAAAAAAAAAAAAAGAAGGCAGTTTATCTGCTCATCGTTGTAAGCATGCTAAAAGAACGTTCCCTTCACCTTAATTTCCTTTGTCCCTTCAGCCTACCTTTGTGAAAAGCCTGAGCGCTGGTTTTGTTTTGACAAGTGAGCACAATAGCGGTCCAAGAATTTCTGCTTTTATCGCCTTTTTTCATTTTTGCTGTAAGCATTGCTCAAATGAATGTTAGCCAGTGGCGCTTATTTTCTACTCCAAAATCCAGCCGTAGAATGGCTATCAAATTCACTAAATGCACCACTGCACAACCTCGATCGTATAAACCTGCAAGCTACAGTCAGTCTTAGCACAGGATACCCAAGCTGGTCACGTAACCGTGGGAGGAGCGTCAGAATCGCAAAACCAGCCCAGAACGCCAGACATAATAAGGGATAACATGACTTTTTTCGGGAATATTGTTTATTTGCGCCCGCGTAGTGTCATTTACGGCCCGAGCGCGAATGTCATTATCATTATTGTCAATAAACAAGGCCAAATGACATCAAGAATGCGAGTTTTAATAATACGAGCTAAGTGAATAACGAATTCAAAGTCACTTCAAATCATCATGTAAGTGTTGATTGAACAAGCTATTAAAGAATCAACTCATGCTTAAAATCAACTCATGCTTAAAATCGTCTATAAATAATAGGCATATCACAAAGTCTAATTGGTTAAAATCCATCGGATGATGAAGCAAGAACAATCAGCTGTAGGGGGCGACCCTAAAAGCCGGAATGATGGAACGGTGGAATGACGGAATGACGGAATGACGGAATGACGAAATGGTGGAATGGTGGAACGGCGGAACGGCGGAAAATGACCCCAAATCCTAAAAGACGGAATCGCGGAAAATCCCCCAAAATCCTAAAAGCCGGAATGACGGAAAATCCCCCACCCTAAAAGGCAAATGCTAAGAGCCACAGATCTGTCAAAATTTGCTTCTAACCTCACTCCCAACCTCCCAAAAAGGCTTAAAAAAAGTAAGTGACAATAAGCTCACCTATCCCCTTTTTGTTTTTGCTTTTTTCGCATGAATACAAGTTCCATGGAAATTATCTTTGCTTGTTGTGTATAACAATGATATCATGTATAACATCATGTTGGGGTTAAAGGACTGGAGTTATTTCTTATTTATTGCCCTAACAATCAACCAAAGTAGCATACTTAATTGACTCTTTTAAACCTTGTGCTTTTCGCTTGAATTTCAACTGCATAATCAGCACGAAACTGCAGTAATTAATCGAAAGCATAAATCAGCTAAAATTAATATCAATTGTAACCATTATTAACGGGAACTATTAATATTAACCAAGTTAACGCAGGTTTCGTCGCCTGGCGCTAACATCAATGAGTAAATGTTTGAGAAAATATAAAATACTTTAAGTCAAAGAAATGTCGAGTTAAAATAAACTGGAAATAATCTCAACAATAATTAACATTGGAGTTTCAATATAAGCCATGTTCACAAGGGTTGACGTTTCGTCGTCAAACATTAACAATAAATGACTTTCAGTGAAAAACTGTGCAAAAGCTGCTAACGTTAAAGAGACCACTAATGCATTACTTGTAAGATAACTTTTAACCACTTTAAATCAAACTGAGCTGTTAAAAGTAATTTTGGCCCCATGGCCACGATGCACGTAATGAATAACAGGCTACTGTGTAGATCATACTAAATCAGACTGAATCGACTATTTGCGCTTTGTTGCCTCGCAAATTTTAATCTGCACTTGGCGGCGTGTTGTCGCTGACTGTCAAATCTGTCACGCGCTTGACATGTTCCAGACGTTGTTTTTACAGTAATTTTATTGGATTCCCACTGAATTGAAATATAATTCAAGGAAAATACTTGCTTAACATAGCGAATTCACGACTTTCTGTCTCTTAGGAGCTGCGGTGATTTTTCGCCGTTCTGTTATTTTTAGGATTTACCTCGCTTTGTCTGCACAGCGTGACGGAGTGACGGCATGTTGGACTGTGATGTGCGAAAGCAACAAAAGAAATTATTTTATTATTATAAACAGTGAAATACCAAGTGAGCTCTAGCGTGAAAACTTTATTTTTTGCAGATGCCGGCCTAAAATATATAAACGCTGGCCGCCTTTTGTTTACCAGGAATAAGAAACCGGAATTAAAGTGATGACAAAATAACTACCTTAATCAACGGATCATTAGCGTAGGTTTGCTGCGCTCACTCGTGAGATAACGAGTTGAACACTCGAAGATAAAGAGCGCTCTGCAAGTGGCGCCTTCACAAGCTGACGTCCGATCTCACTCAATAGAATTGTAAACCACTATGAGACAATAGGTGATATGTGCGGTATATAAATACACATTCATTCATTCATTCATTCATTCATTCCTATATTTTACAAGGGGGTGGGTCTCACAAACCCGTGTCTTTTTCCACCTTTTCCCAACTCCTCTTGGGATTTTGGGGGATTTTCCGTCATTCCGTCTTTTAGGATTTCGGGGGATTTTCCGTCATTCCGTCTTTTAGGATTTTGGGGGATTTTCCGCGATTCCGTCTTTTAGGATTTGGGGTCATTTTCCGCCGTTCCGCCATTCCGTCATTCCGTCATTCCGCCGTTCCGTCATTCCGGCTTTTAGGGTAATAATGCATTAGCAGCCCGCTGTCAGTCTTTTGCGGCCCGCTTAGCGTGTGTTTTGAAGAGGCCGATTTTCTATTTGGCCGAGTATATTGATAATAATATGTAGTAAAAGTAAGTCTACTTTATTTATTTATTTATTTTTCACTATCAATTAAGATTGGCCGATTTTTTGTTGCATTATATGTTTCCCATATAAACCCTATTTAAATCGGGCAAGAGGTTGGGATCCTGTGCTCACATGACTTCACGTCTGCCGTTACCAAGGAAGTATGAAACCCTGAACATACGTTACGTCATTTAAGATTCTACTAAATGTCCCGGACCCAACTTGTCCGCCAGGGATATCCGTTGCCCTTACGGGAACCCTAAAACCCGGAAACCGGAATCCGGTGTTATTTCGGGGCGCTTACCATTCGACCAAAAATTCCGGTGTGAATTTGCGGAAATTTCCATGGGCGAATGGTACAGAATTTTCCGGTTGACTGCACCGGAGTGGAAAACGATAAGCCCGAAGGACAACCTCGTGAGGTATACCCAAATTTTCGAAATTTTTTTTCCTGGAAATTTCCGTTCCATTTGACTTTCATCCCGGAATTTCCGGAATTTTCGGTTGAATGGTTCGCTCTTTGGAAATTCAACAATTTCCGGATTTTCTGGAACTTTTGCCAGGAAATTTCCGTACCATTTGTCCCTGTTTCGAAAATTTCGAAATTTTTGGTCGAATGGTAAGCGCCCCCGGATTTCCGGTTTCCGAATTCCGGGCTTTAGGGTTGCCCATCCGTTACTCCCTCCCCGCCAACAAATAATTGTTAGTTGTTTTGTTCATTCGCTCGTCTGTATTTTTCAATGATGTTTGTATCATTCCCTGTTGACCGACAAAACAAAGCACTCAAGGTTGTCAAATCTTGCGCTTTTCCACGAATGGTATAAAGCGTTACTTTTTATTTGGTCCTCAGGAACCGCCCACGCTACGCAGGATAAACTTTATTCTTACGATGAAATTATAAATTGTAATTTTTTTTTTCAAAAACACTCTTCAGAGTGAATACATTTAAAATCACCGGCTTTCCGTTTTAGTGTGGACGGAAAACAATAATATCATGCGCTCTTTGTATTTTTATTGTATTTCTTGAAATTTATTTTGGAAAGAGGCCAGGCGATATTTGGCATCGATTTTTTGGCTTTGTACTCATGTCGCTGCTGGGCGACGATTAAACTCGGCTGGTTCGTTTAGACAACTTTATTCGCGGATTTTACACTCAGGACAACATCATTTTCACCGCTACACGATTTTTACAAACTCAACTCATCTTTTCTTTTTTCACACGCGCACGTGGCCCTTAGCAACGAGCTGGCCTGTCATTCGCAACATAGCAACACGACCGGAAATGAAAGATCAGGAAGCGGGAGGCACAAGTCAAGAGCTACGTTCAACAATACTTGAACGCCAACAGGTCATCAGACCACGAAAACTAGTCACGTTTGTCCCTTTCACTAGATTTCTTGTTCTTTCGACCGGATGTCGACCTTTTAGTTGCTCTTATCCCTTCAAGTCCGTTCCAAGATGGTTCAATTAGGCTCCTATTGTCCTCATCATCGCAAGTTCAATCCGCGGTCGTTGGGGATCGTTGTGGTGTGCACAAAAAACATCTGAACTCTTTTACAATGTGGACCGCCGAAAACCTTTGTTGCGTTTAGTGAGTGAAAAGGTCGTTTTCAAATTAATCTGGCGTAATGTGGATAGATGGGGCTTCAGTTGCGTGAAAGTTTTCAGTCACAGGGCTATTGAAGCTTATAGGGAACATGCGAGATGCGAGATAGAAAATAACATCGGTAACCAAAAGTCCATGAATTATATGTGCAGCTGATAAGCTCGGAACTCAGTTTCCTGCCATTACACAGCTGAAAGCCACTTCTCAGTTCACTTGTTACTTGCAGAAACTAGGTCGGAATCTCTCTCGTGACTGAATCTTCCCAGGCCTCCCCTCAAGAATTTAACTTTGGTCTGAAAAAGCGTCTTCAAGGGACTTTTAAACATTTCAACTCTGAATATCATAGCTATAGTCTGAGAAGTCGTCCTGTTTGTGTATCATTTTTCAGACAATATGTCTGCAAGTTTCACAAAGAGGAAAATTACCATAACAACTTTCCTTAGGCTAGAGACGACATCACACTTTTTATAGAATTGATGATTTCGGTAAACTTAATCGGGATCAAAATTTCGAGGTGTTAAAAGCGTCACAGAGGAAACAGTGGAAAATGTTAACTCCGGGATTAAAAAAAGTTACCTTCAGTTGTACTGAAAAAAAACAAAACAAAACAAAACAAAAACACTTAATTTAATGGCCCAAGGAAGTCCTGCACACTTCGTTTTGTTAACCAAACGCATTGAGTTTGTCAGCGCGGCTTCTTGTTCGTTTTTACGACGTAGTTCTCTCCTCTATAATAGTAGAGGTTGCGCCTAATTTAACTGTTCAACTGAGGCCCCATCCACACTAATGCGTTTTCAGAAATAGCCGTTTTCATCTCGGCGAAAACGAAGCAAAATATTTTCATCCACACTAAAACGCTCGAAAACGATGTAAATAACTAGGAACTGGATTGGGCATGTGTTAAAAAGTTCAGTTCAACAGTCTCCCACGCTTTTTACGTCACTGTTTTCAAAAGTCTCCGTTTTCACCTGACCACACTAGAAACGTAACGTTTTCAAAACGATGCGTTTTCAAATCACTCCACTTAGAAAACCGTTTTCAAAAGCCTCTGTTTTCATCGGCGTTTTCGAGCGTTGTAGTGTGATTGAAAGGCAGAAAAGAGATCAAAAAGTATGCGTTTTCATATGAAAACGTATTCGTGTGAATGAGGCCTTAATGTGGATGGGGCCTGACTCAAGGCGCTGATATAACTGTGGCAAACGACAGCGGCAAGCCGTCTTTCCATCTACGGCGGTATTTAACAGGTGTATCGCTCAAGCTTACCTTTCTGAAAACGTAGTGCAACTGTTTTGCTTTCACAGGATAGCGCTATAACGCCGGGTCCACGAAGTTACGTTTTGCCTTTCGTGAAACATATTCAACAACAATTCTCGTTCAACGTATTCAACAGTGTTTTGAAGTTGCACATTTCAAAACACGGCAACAGTCTAGTTTGCGTATATGCAAGGGAAAGGGCCTGTCT
>BLFK01000463.1:1136877-1160741 GCA_014634185.1 Astreopora myriophthalma
CAAAAGATTTTAGCCCGTGAAGCTTAGAGAGTTCAACAAATTCTGGTGTTAAAATTCGATTATCTAGTTAAAATGCAGTCCTCTGATCACAATTTCTTCTAAACATTCAAGGGAAATTATACGATTGGTTCAGTTGTGCGGTTTGTAATAAGTAAATGAAAGCACTCAGAGATAAAAATCCATCTCTCGATTAAATATTCAGGGCTAGACACTGAAATTCTGAGTCTTGTCAGATCAACTGGATTGCCAATAGTTTGCTGGCGAATGGGGCATGTATATTCAGACCATAATAAAGTGTAGTCAAGTCAGGGCTGACTGCCTTCTGCTTGAGTCAGTGTGGGCTATAAGAAAGCTTTACTGATGGCGGAAAATGTGACATGTTGAATTATATGTATAATTTAAAAAGCATCTGGCCGCGGTATTCTTTTATATGGGCATGAGATAACAATTTTCCTGATAGACAGAGCAAATAAATGTATACTTGTATTTTTCAACTGACTTGGAAATAACTTTCATTGTTCACAATTAGCGACAACAGCCTCGAAACAGCCACCAACAAAGATTTGAATGTTTCGAGTGGGCAAAAAACGTACACGTGAAATAAATTACTATTCTTGATGATGGACTTTTCGAAGGTGTGTTTAAAATATACGCCTTTTTATTAAAATTTATCGACCTCTAAATGCCATGCTGGGCAGAAATATTTCCCTCGCAATACGTTGCATTAAAAACAGCTGGTTCTTCCTACTTTATCGTGTAAAAGCCTTTTTTTTCTTTGTTGCTTTCAATTCGTCATAACTTCATGCGAATAATACCGTGTCATGCTGATGGATTAAGTTATTGTGAAAACAGAGTTCAACTTAAAACTAAGTTACGCGAAGTGGAAGCCCGGTTTCTTCAACTTCTTTGCTTTCACCTATACGACGTTCTCAACTGGCGGAAGAAAGCAAATTAGAAAACGAACTATCGCTACATCTTCTGATTTCTTGTTGATATCTTTTTCATTTCTCAGTTGCTGCCAATTTGTTGTTGAAATTAAATGGACGAGAGGTAAGAAAAACTGACTTGAATAATCTCTGTCGTTGTTTTCTTAATTTCCGGAGTTAAAATTGTAATAAACAACACAGCTCAGCTGATTTTTCAAGTGACTTGATCTTTGCGTTGATAAACGATCATTGTTATATACCTGGATTTTCACTCAACAAAACTAGCACTGTGATTGGTTGATTCTTGGTCACGTGCCGCTGATCAAATTCAAATGTGTCCCGACCGGGATACAATTGCGCAGTACAACAGCGAGTACAACAGCGGGTTCTGATACAGCCGAATACAAGAGCGAATCCTGATGGTTTCCCGAGACGAAGACGGGAAAACGAAACTAACTGTTTCCCTTGGGACCATACATTACGTGTATATTATTTATCTTTAGCAAGACTTTTTTCAAAGCCGGTTGAGCATTAAAAAGTATTAGCTCAAAAAAACCACTTATAAGCAAACCAATTTGTTAACGGCAGATAGCTAGCAGTTAAATACATGTTTCTTTTTCAACTTAATTTCAGGTGGGTTACTCATCTCATCTGATCTATATTCAAGATAACGTTCGACAGAGGGGATGCTTTGTTGCCAATCTAACCTGTGATTGTCGATTCTAGTCTCCGTTTGTTGCTGTGCTTTTGTGTCTGGTCATTAATTAACAACGGCAAATGAGCCCTCTATGTGTTTAGTTTTCGAAGGCAATTCACACTTTAAAATCGACTGATTAAGAAAATGTGGTAAACATCTTTCAGGTTCGCCAGGAGAATAGTATGAAAAGCCTTATGACGTACTTATTAAGACAACTTGACAGCAAGTTGTCGTCATGTGCATTAGTTTTGTCAAGGATTACAGCGATCGCGGTTGCACAATCGCTACGATGGCAGACTGAGGCGTTTCTATATAATCGCTGAGAACGCTGAGCAATTTTTTTTTTTGCCGATCGCAGCGGTTATATGAAAACCAGGAATAACTTGAGTTTGTCAGAGTTTGCATGTTATGAAATATTTCCTAATTATTCCACGCTTACAGCACGACATTGGCGTGGCACGATACGATAAAGATTGTCCAATACAGTTAGGCTCCTCAATGTCCAATAGCCTTAGGTCTTCAGCTAGTGTTCTCAAACTCATTGATAATTCATGAGCCCAAAAGAAAAGAAATCACTACCGTGAAAGAAGTTTGGATATGTGATCTTAATTAGCATAAAATTTTGGAAAGTTTTAGCTCAAATTTTTCTTAAAATACTGATTCCTTTGAGAAGCAATATCAAACACTCAAAAGAGTGTTTCATCCTCTATCCAAAAACCTCGAATTCGGTTAAAAAACTTGGCCTTCGGCCTCGTTTTTCAATTCGCTTCTCGGTGTTCGGATGTCTGATGAAACACTCTTTTTCGTGTTTGATATATTACATATAAATATCTGGTTTTAATTTTGATAACTGAACACTCGGTAAGTGAATGATTGTTTTTCTTAAACAACGGCGAAATACCAGCCACTAAATCTATCTAATTATATTCTGCAAAAAGAGTGAGGATTATGCTCAAGTGGAACGTGATACAACGACTAATATTTTATGGCTGCTAAGCCAATCGGAAACCCGGAATTATCAGTACATTACATGATAAGCCAATGTTTTATAATTGCTGTAATGCAAGAAGCTTAATTACCGTACCTTTTTCCTCAAATTATGATCAAAATAACCCGCGGGAAAAGAAGGGGAAGTTCAGTAGCAAAAAGATGCTATGATGCATTTATTTTCAATTGGCCAGGCTACACTTGATTCAGCCTTTTAGCGGCTTAAGTTTTAGTTTCGAACCTGATCCGAGTAAGAATTATCGCCTATTAACAAGACAACACGGGTAAATAGAATCAGTAGGTTGACAGAAATGGGGCACACGGAAGATTATTGTTCAGTCAACCAAGAGCTCTGCCGTTGTTCCGCTCAGTTTAGACTGAGAATAAAACTTGACATTCATGTCTGTTCAGATTCTTTGAACTCTGAACTTTTCCTGATTTCTATGCCAACTTGGCATAAAATCTATGACGCAAGCTTCCTGCCCAAGGGAATGATCTATCTGACAGCTGGGGGAGCAAATTTGACTTGCTGTGATCTTTATAAAGTACGAAATTGATGAAAGCCATTATGGCAATTTTCTCGATCTTTTCAAGATCATCAAACCTGAAGAAAGTGTCAGTAGCTCTAGCGAGACTGTGCGGTCTTCGGTTTTGGAGGGGTTTTTTTTAAGTAGATAAGCTTTCAATTGCGATTTACTTTTCACTAAGTATCACGCAATACACACTTAGCTGATACAGTGCGTACTCACTCTGTCTCAATAACTTTTGAAATAGCCGTCCATGGGTAGCCCATTGCAGGCGGCAGTTTGAGAAGTTTATGATTGTGATTTTCAATGAAAATCAAGACAAACTAGCCGGTGGTAAGTAGGCCGTGGTATACCGCCCGTAACCGGCTTCTATTGAAACGTACATGTTAAACGGATTTTTTTTTTCCATACGTGGGGCATTATTTTGGCGAGTTTGCAAGAGAAGAACTTGTGAGCGTTGTTTTTTTTTTATATCAAGTTCTTTTTGCAATCAATTCGATTTTGAAAGCGAGGCTGCGGAGTAAAAAGTGAGATCGTTCCTTTATCGGTTTTGCAATTTGAAACTTAAAACTTTCCTTAAGACGTTCTCTAAAGTTGATGGCGGTAAAGTATTTCAGTAAGGCCAGCGTAAGTGCGTCCTTGTAAACGGAAGGTAAAAAAATCACATCGAAAGAATACGTATGCGGTTGCGGGAACCACAAGGAATCATACTGTCTACTTCACTCAGATGTCTTTGAGCGCTTTGGTCCAAAAACAGTAGGTGGGAAACTAAAAGACAAGGCTTTACTAAACCTCATCGTGAACATATGCTATTCCTGAGTTAGTCCCTATCCCCAACATTGTTGCAAACACACCCAAGCCTCACTGTTCTTTTTGTACAAAAGGCACTTAAACTTGTATACGCCGTGAAGAAAAAACAGTTTAAGGAAACATAGTAAAAAAGAATAGCTTTGGGAAGTCTGTCGTGTGAGCCACATACCTTTCCCATCTTCAGAGTCCAATCGATACATGAAGAATAAACCAAAATACAAGGTGCTGAAACCAACGAAATGTCGGCCCAAATAGCGAGGAAATGTTGACTTCATTCCTTCCAAGATTTTCTCCTGGAAGAAACAATCCTGAGATGCGCTGGTTCCAACAACTAGATCAATTATGAAATATTAAAAAAAAAACACTTGAACGCTTCGTGGGCTAGGTGAGAATTCAGCTAATTATACAAAACCAAAGAATCGATTAGGGTAGAAAAAGAATGGGGGATTGTCCAACTAAAAAGCTGGAAAACAATTGCAATGGATAAAGTGCTTTATGACATCCAAGAACGGAGAAAAGAATACCGAGAACATGGATGACATCTACGAAAGAACCTCGTTAAACACTTCAATTAACAAACATTTGCGATATTATTTACGCGTGTACGTATAAAACATGTAAATTCTCAAATTTGATTGGCTAAAAATGCCATTTGTAATAAACACACGAAAAAAATATTCCCAAGATACGGAAATTAATTTTTTAGAATTACTAGGTCATTGAAAATGTGAAACATTTTAAGCCAAACGAAACCAAAATGAGATCGTTAGTGTTTTAAAAGCCTCTAAGTCAAAGGTCTTGGGAGTTGCTTTAAAATCTCTCGCGTTCCCTGTACCATTACTGAGTGTCTAAGCAGACGCTTCTGCTTTGTATTTCTCACTAACTTATTTCAGTTGTCTCTAATTTCTTCGCGGTTTGGTTGCTTTGTTAGTGTGCTTTGTTGGTTTGTTTTGATGTTTTCTCCCTGCTACGAAAGCAAACAACAACAACGCGAATCATGACCAGATAAGCAAACGTCTTCATTACTATAAATGGTAAAATACTGACAGAAACTGGCATTAACATTAACTAATGACTCATAGCCTAAGGAGGTATTCGCTTCCTGTTTAGTGATAAAAGTATTAAGTAAAACATCAAAATGTCGCATTATTGACCCAAAGAGATTGTCAATTTTAAAATAAAACGAAACTCTGCGCAATCAACCGCTGGAAAGCATAAATGATTGACACTACAGGGTGATTGGTAAAAAGTCAGAGTGCTTTCCGATTCGTATCAGTAAAAAGAACTTCCCTCCTCACATTGAAGGGGAGCAGACCACAATAAAGTGATGTAAAACCGTTTGCCGGGAAATCAAAATGAAACGTAATCGATCTTAATGTTACAAGCATAGGTTAAAATAAATTCTTGCAACGATTTCCACTGTCTTCAGTTTGCATTGCTCTTAGGTCGAATATCGCCGGTGTAGTTTTTAACTTTGATCGCGATTTAGAACTGAAAATATATGCAAGGGTGTTACAGTGCTCAGCGTCATGATCTTTGCGAATACTGATTAATTTTTAAAAGCCTTAAAGCCTTCACACGACAAGCAAACGTTGACAGTCTCTTTACTTCGACTAAAATAACGGTCAAGTAAGCAAATTACTGAAAAGCGATCAATGCGGTGAACCACACACTGAGAAGGCCACGACATTTCATGACTTTGATCGGTCAAAACTAAAAAAAATGTCTCACCCTTCCGAAGCAAACCCGCTGGGAAAAAAAAAATTGCGAAAACTTCGGCAAAGAATGCGGAGAAAAATTTTATTTAAATTGTTAAACAGTTTTGCAAACTGAAACTCAGTTACGTTTTTGTTCGCCGTAGTGATGGCAAGCCTACATGGCTTTTTTTCCAGAGTGCCGGCTTCAGTGACAGTTTATAGCCTTGAGAGCAAGTCTTTGTAATAAAACGAAGCCGTCAAATTTCATGCTGGCCCTAAGATCTGGCCAATCTCCTTTTGATTTGTGGAGGAAATAACTCACTTCCAGGATGAACTCGATATGTTGGTTTGATGACATTGTTTAGAAAACAAGTCGCGTGATCTGTAAGCAAGATGCATATGATTGCCGCGGCAACACAAACATTTATCGTGTGCGACATCAGCGAAGGCAGCTCCGTCCGAAAAGTTTGTGACGTGTTTTTCAGACGGTTCGAAATTCTTAATTAAGGAATTCTTAATTCCTATATTATGACTGAAAACAGCGCATATACAACTAATTATACAGAATTGAACTCACTCATATTGGTAGAATAGACGAAAAAATAACTTCTCCACATCACAGAGATCACTTCATATGGATCCGAGCCATCGATTGATTGATACTCGCAGTCTCTGACAAGGAACCTAGTGCTATTGACTGGCATCATGACTCTTACGACTTTGCGAGGCCAAA
Source organism: Astreopora myriophthalma (assembly GCA_014634185.1). Taxonomy (NCBI): domain Eukaryota; kingdom Metazoa; phylum Cnidaria; class Anthozoa; order Scleractinia; family Acroporidae; genus Astreopora; species Astreopora myriophthalma. The sequence continues at coordinate 1,143,255 of BLFK01000463.1, forward strand.
AGCCTAGGGTTAACTCTAGATTAGTTAATCGTCACGAATCTCCTTCAAGTTCTTCTTTCTCTAGTTCATAAAGGCGCCTTTGACCTTTGTGTTTTTGTTTTCTTTTTGCAAACTTGTAACAGAATGGGGTGAAAGAAGCAATACGCCCCCGGCATAAGCTGAGATGACGCCGACCTGACATTGCCGAATTCAGGTCAGATCAATTTAAAGTCAGCAAAAGTGCGGTTGCTTTTTACCTTTTAAGCTTCATTCCCGCATGACAAACTCTGTCTTCCGTTTTTGCCTTGAAGATGCAGCAGCAGGAGTAAAAGGCACATGTCAAAAGAAGTTGAGTTTATTGAAGCAAGCATATGATGAATCACGAGTCATCACGAGGCATCGTAAAGCGCCACTAAATACCAAAGGTATCTGCGCAACTACATCGTCAAATGATGAGATTATCGCAACGAGTAAAGACGTGTTATGATGGAGATAAAATAAGCAAAGGCGTGTTTGAGCCACGTACCTCAACCGGAAATGTAGCGTTTTCCCGTTCAAACTGCATTGACGCTACCACATTTGTACTGCTCGGCGTCTTTACTCTTGTAGAGACGATTTGCTTGAAAATCTGGTTGAAACCTCTGCCCAAGAATACGAAACGTCCACTTCCGGTTGACGTACGTGGCTCAAAAACGCCTTTGCTTAAGCTCCCTATTGCCTTTCAGCGTCGCCTTCAGTTGGGATTCATCCTAGATTCCCACGCAAAGAAGATTAATTATTCATAAATATTTTCCCGTGTATAATGACAATTTTAACGAGTTCTACGTATGTATAACTGAAAGCTTCGCATCCACTGTCATCATTACCTCACATTTCCGGTGAAAGGAGGCTTGAAAGAAACTGAGTGAACACATCCCCATGACAAAAGCCGTGGAAGACAAGTGAAAACCGGTGCCGTCTGACGTGCGAATCATGTCAATGTGCATGTGGTTTCTTTTATGCTTATTGAGTTACAAGAGAATGAAGCTCGGCCTAACACGAGGTTTCGACTCCAAGAATCAATTTAAAGGTGAAGTCAAAGTGTTTGAAAAGTCACCTGTTTTTGAGGCACGGGTGAGATCGACGGTTATAATTTCATTTTAATGTGAAATCCTTTTCGGCTTTAAACAAATTGGCGGCAACGAGCCCCGAAGGCGCCAAAAGACGCCCAGCATGCATGCTCTCGAGATCACAGACTTAGTTTTTTTAATAGTGATTAAATAAGTGACTGTTGAGGGGTATGTGTTTGGAGGGTTATAGTTACCATGGCAACACATATAACGCCATAAATCGTCTGAAGGGAAACTTTAACAACCCTTTCATAAGATTACCTATAATTTGTTTCAGTGACTACAACCATAAAATTTTCTGTTGATGGTTCTGACATGAACATAATGCCAGGTTTTCACTAGCAACGCAATCACAAGCGCAAGCATAAGCGCACTGAAGATGAAGGCTGCGTTTACACGAACGCGGTTTCACATCGATACGGTTTCACGACTTCGAAAGCGCATCGAAATCGATGCGGTTTGGAAGTGTTTACACGGAACCGATTTCGTACTCTTTACATCATGCTGAAGTCATCACAGACCAAAGCGATCTGGGTACGATTATAGAAAGAATCCACCATTTTGAATCGAACAATGCAAATTTCGCGCCAAAATGGTAACCGTACTCAAATCGATGCGCTTTCGCCGTTTACACGACAGATGAAACCGTATCGTTTTGAAAACGCTCCACTTTTGCGGGCAGCGGTTTCAAATCGACCCGGTTTCGGCAACGGTTTCGATCGGTGTCGTGTAAACGGAAGGCGTAACCGCATCGAAAACGATACGGTTACAAATAAAACCGCGTTCGTGTAAACGCTGCCTAAGAGATTTACGTCAAGTGAAAGTGAATTGTGACGCAAGCGAAAGCACAGTTCACAGGGACAAACAATTCACCAGTTCCATGCTGTCTCTTACAACCGAGCGCTGCGAGTGGAATCTGCAACGGGTGTTTTCATTGGACGAACATAAGAGCTTGCGTTGTGCTTATGTTGTGCTCCGTACGTCCGTAGGCTCCGTACGGGAGCGATGAGAGGCGGCTGTATTCGCAGGCTAAAACATTTCCGTTGACAAACCCAAACAACTCTCCTCGCCAATGAATTATCCTACTGAAATGTTGTATAAAGTCACAAGCTAGGCTTGTTCATTTGGATTCATGAGTCATCGGTCATAAAGAAACGTTAAGGTGAAGCGAAAACGTCACGTGAGTCCTGAGAACGCTGCAAAGTAACAGCAACATACCGTTATCACGAGGTAGTATAGTTAACGGTTCACAGTCTTTCTACCTCCGTGGACTGCAGCTGAAAGTCGTCTTGTACTGATTTAATCAGCGGCCTTCAGCTGGAGCTGTGTGATACGCTGGAAATAGCAAAGAATCAGACATTACAGTTAAACTATTTTAGGGCAGTGTCGGAAAGTGTATGTGGTTTTGAATAATTACGCTTCATTAATTTTTTACGGGCGGTGTCAATGCTTTTCTTGCCGAATAGTGTGACTGACAAGACATTGCCCTTCTATTATCTATTTGGAAATAAATCTCGGACGCACTATGAAATGTGTCGATTTTTTTTGCTCGTCGGTAATTCAGCAGGAAAACATATGAAAATAACCGTAGTCTTACAATTATTTTTTGTTGTTGTGCAACTGGACACGTGCATCCGAGCCTTTTTTTTCACAACCGGTAAGGTGGCCTTTTGTCTATATTACAGTGTAGTTTCGTAGCAAAAACGCAGGTAACCTACATTTTAATCAGAGACCTAGGAGCCAGTCCCCTCAAAGTGAATCTAGCGGCCTATTTTCTTCACCCAACTAGTTTAGCTTCAAAGTTATTTTGGGTGACCAGTTATTGTATTTACATCAAGAGAGGATAAAAGATGATTTATATCTATTGTCATGTCCTATTGTAAACTTTACAGTACAAATAAAGGTTTTGTTTATTGTTGTTGTTCACGCAAAACAACCTGTCGGGCATTATTCCTTCGGCTGGTGGCACGTTTTGTGCAACTGAAATGGGAGGTTTGACTGACGTTGCCGTCTCGACCTCGTTCCCCTTCAAAGGGAAAGATCCTGCGATCAAGGTTGCAGCCCGTGAATTTCGCCACAGCCTTGATTTTGCAGAATACCCGCGCTTAGCGCGTGCCTGAAAACTCTCGTGCTTCATTCTCAGGCAATCAAAGACGAAATGAAAACCAAAATGAGACTTGCTCACACGCGCCGTTTTTGTGGTGACAGGCACATTTAATTGCATGCGTCTGTCGTGATTTTACGACACTCAATTGAAAACCGCCTTTAAGTGTTATTATCCGGTTTAATTTCGAAGCCATCTGTTGGACTGTCATGCACATATTTCTGTCGTATGAACAACAGAAGACTAATTGCTTTTGATGTTTTATGAAACATTTGCAGCAGCTCTGTTTCTGACATCAAAAGCCTGTGATATTTGTTCAGTCGGTGAATGTTCAAAACGTGAGCCAAGAAAACGTGCGGCGACAGATGACACAAAATGTCAACGGCTCAACTCGTCGGACAAGTTGCTCGATGAAATGCGGCTAAAACTGATGTTTAAAAGTTTAAAAGTTGCTAAGAATTTTAAAACCTGCTCCTATAAAATTTGAAGAATGTTCATTTATTGTTGTTTGAAAGTTTTGTGTACCCATAATTACATAACACAGGCAAAATGGTTGCCTCTTCAATCGTTTGCGTTCAGTATAACTGACCGATGGGAATCGTGTTTTTGGTGGGGGTTCCAATCAAATCTCAACATTTCCAATTTGATCTGGATACAGCGGACGAATAGTGGCCACTCTGTGACGTCCGACTGCTAATTCCATTTTACTTAGTACTTAGTTTTGGTGAACATCACAAAAAAATGACTCACCACAATGCAGAAAACTCTTTCGATTAAGTATGGAATGATTAACTGAGTACAGTGTAACCTCGTTTTAACGAATCTCTACACAAAGAAGTCTTCAGTGTAAGGAACGACATTTTCGGTTGTCCTCACTTAAACAGTAAAATGCATGGAAAAGAACGTCGATAGAATAAAACTCCACTATCGCATAGGCGTAACTTCTTCTCGATAAGAGTTCAGAAGGTGATGACAAGCGATTGCGTGTACTGATTATTTTGTATTCATACCATATGAAAGAAGGCAAATCAGATAAAAATCACGTTTCTATTTTGTTCCGAACAGGAAATCGCTACGATTTTTTTCTGAAAGACGTCACAGTTCACCGACAGAGATTCTCTGGTCGCACGTCTGTATGCAAAGTTCCTTCCCTAGTCGGTCATGCAATATGCATGACAGGAACGTTTAACGTTCTATCTTGACCACCGTAATTCACAAACTTCAGTCTTTACAATTCTAATTTGCACAATTGAAAATTAAAAATCTAAAGCTAAGAGGATGAAATTTTACACCACGCGGTAAACAGCCGGGGGGGAGGGGATTTCCATGCATGTATGCCGGCTTTTCCTTCTCTTAGCTATTGAGCAATCCAGCCTCCAGCAGTCCCTTTGTAGAGGCAGCTAGCCTTAAAGCAACGCGGTAGAGAGACGGGAGCGAATACGAAAGCGTTGGCTGGGTCACGGTGTCGGGCTTTAGCGCCCCCTAAATCCCATTGTCGGCAGTGCAAGGCCAAAGATTAAAACAACGACTATCAATTCTAATCACCAGGTTTTTAATCTTTGAATTTGCGCTTGCATTACTCAGACTTTGCGAGAGGGTTTGCATAAAAATGTTTTAACTGCGGTTTTGCAAAAATGTCAATGATTAAGGAAGGTTTCAGATGACCTCAGATGGATTCCAAGCAAACCAAACTGATTGACGACTTAAGATAGTTTCTACAGGCTGAACTCTCCTACTTCTAATCATATTTGATGAAACTGTGTTTCGAAACTAAGTCGAGTCCAGCCTCTTTTCACAGTCTAAAGTGACTCCATCAATAAATACAAAATATCATCGGCATGCCGTCTTACTAATTAGTCTACAGATTTAAACAAGAATAGCTACTGACAGCACAATTTATTGCGCATACAAAATAACTAGTATTTTTCTTTGTAAAGGTTGGAATAATAAGAGGACGAAGGCGAAAGGTCGAAGGCTTGCTGACCACAATATTAGCGGCTCGAACTGAAAACTGTCCACAAACGTTTGGCTGGTCAACACGATATGCGATAAGATGTAATGAGGCAGTTGAAACAACTCTGGAGAAAATCGTTCGCTAAGTAACTTTTTGTACTTACCTACCGAGAAAATATCATCCCTGAGTGACGATCTGTGATTCAGAAAAACCTGAAACCTTCCACGTTCATACCTTTCCCGACTATCAGTCGCTTGAGAGGGAGTCCGATGAAATGGAAATCGAGTAGTGCTTTGCAGAAGTTCTAATTAGTTGGACAGTGACCGCTTATAATCGCTCAACAATTATCTACAGATGTGACAATTTGATAGATATGGCTTCGTAATGAAATTTATATTGAATTACCTATTCTTTTTTTTTAAAAGATTCTCATGATTTTTCAGATGCTGCTCCATAGGAACATATTGCAAATGTACTACCGCACGGTCGGCGATAACCGATTTATATTGCATAGGTGCAGCTTTAGCTTGTTTACCGAGTGACTTTATTGCTTTTATTCGTCATGAACAGAAGTAATGATATGCACCTTACGCAAACCGCGCCGAGGAAAAACACGTGCGCTTTTCATGATCACCTTGCCTTTTTATAAAGAAGGAGTTTTATCTTAAATTTAAAGGGCATTTGTAAATGTGGTTTTTCAATTAAAAATACCTTCCGTTGAAGCACACTACACGACAGAATATCATGCTCCTAACAATGAGAATGTCAAAAAGATTCGGATGTCCGTAGAGACTTCCGTCACTTTTTTTGACATCGATCACAAGCCAGACGAAATATAAAAATTTTTGAAAGATCGGAGATTTCGGTCGCCTGGACCTTTGGGATTATTTATCGTAATCAATATTTTAAGAGGGTTATAGTTCTTCAACAATCTCTTTTTCGTTCGAGTATAAAATCATCATTTGAAAATGAATCTTGCTCAGACTTTCGGGAAAGAAAAGCATCAAACAGTTTTGCACTTTACTGACGATTATTAAGAATGGGACAATGGAAAATGTTTAGCTTCAGAGACGTTTTCGTGAACAAATAAAGTATTTTTGCGCTTTGCGTGACCCATCGACTCCAACATACCAGTTTTCACGTCACGGGGCCCCCGTGAGCCCTCAGCCCTGTCCAGTGAAAGACAAGGTATTACACTTTAATACAGTGAAAAAATACAACTGCATTCGATAACTTATCTTGAAGATGTAAACTGAACTCAGTTCGAAAAACATTTGTTTCATTTGAAAATGCCATTGTTTATCTTGTTCAGTCCTGGTTTATCGACATTAAAGTTTAATAAAGAATATCAGGAAACTGGATCTAATACGCAGAGCAGCCAGTTGGTCATTGTGTGATATATGCGCAAAGACCTGATGACGTAGAATGGCTTCAAAATTAAACAATTCTCTGGAAGTTGGAAATCGGGAAAAAAATCCAGATGTAGTAGGACGTGCAAGTGCCAAAGACATTCTAAATGCGGACAGGGGCAGGAATCACCAGTTTTTAGTTCCCTGAAGCCTGTAAGGGGGCCCCCCCACCCCCGGGAGAGTAGCGTGACAATTTTTAAAGCAAGTGTCAAAGGTTTGACTACCCTGCGTGCAGAGTCCCCTTTTACGTTCTCTACTGTAGATAATATAAAAGGAGACCCTCCTCGCAGGGTAAGGTTTAACGTAAATGACAGTCAAAAAAGGTGATCAACAATCAATGATAATTCGTTTCTCTAAGGAAGGAGAGAAAGAAGGAAGGAAGGGTAAGAGAATATTTTAAAACCTGACAGCCTCAAGAAGGCAGATCATAACTCAGAAGTAAAGTATGAAGTCTGAAGTCTGAAGTCCCTTCTTGGCCACGGTGTGTTCTTGTTAGCAGCAACAGTAGTAGCAGTACTTGGTGCTGGTGGAAGTGGTATTTGAGAGAGAGGGGGGCGACGGTACAGTTTCGACATACTCGTCTTTTATACCTTTGTTTTATCCTCCCCCTACCTGGGACGTAACCAGCGTAATGAACGATCAGTTCTCGATTAGCAAGAATTTTACAGTAAATTATGGATACCAGCGTAATATTGAGATACGATTTTTGTTCCGGTGTGGTCGCCGGCTTTTGGCTAGCCTGGCGCATTTGAGTGGTCAAGCGATGAATAATCCTTCGATGCTTTGCCTCCATGTTGGATAATAAAATTGACAGAGGGCTGGGGCGAGCCAATAAAAATCAAAGGGGGAGGGCGACAGGTTTAAAAGTGGTGGAGAGAGGGGGAGGGGATTACTCGCCCTTGCCCCTTCCCCGCCCCTCCTCCACTCGTCCCAATTCTCTACTTTCTGCGCGTACAAAATGGCGGTCTTTCGGGAGCGTTTGAATTCCCAGCGCACGTACACCGCAAAAGGCCTGCTCTACAGGCTAGGTTTTGGCAGGTTTCACTAACTAACTTGTCAAACTGCGATTTTTATTAGTTGAACAATTTCAAGAATTCGATTCTTTCAATTGAAAGAAATTAATGAGCTTTCTGACGTAATAGGTTTTTGAGCGTCCTTAAGATTTTTCAGAGTTTAAATGTATAAACACCATTTTGCTCGTGTTTTAAAGCCTTCGAGCTAAGATGTAGTGACACATTCTTTCGGAAACTTCTGGGTTTTTCTTTGTTGGGAACATGGCACCGTAAAAAGCGGGACTTTTTGTACAGATGTACAATCAAAACGATCGCAAACAATAAATTATGACGCTCAAGTCGACTCAAGCGGCTCCTTTGTTCCGGTAAACGAAGATATTGTCACTATAAAAGAATATACTAAAAAATAATAATAAAATTCGCAGAACATGGTTATTTTCCCGGCCTTAAAGGGGCAGTATCGCGCAATTTCAGCCGTACTCCAAATGGCCAGAAAACGCTTGCGCATCAATAATGCTGAAGTTTCCTCAACACGAACCATATTAGTGCACTGAAACCATTTTTTCTCATCTGCATCTAAGGATGGCGAGGATTGAATTGGATTGAAACTTGAAAAAGTTGGCCAAGTTTTTCAACAAACTTGGACACCCTGTAATCCAAAAATCGCCCAAAATTTCACTGATGTGGATAGTTTTTCCTGTTAAAATTCATTTAATATTTTCTTCTTCGTTTGTCAGGAATTCTGTTACTTGTCAGCTTAAGTACCAAGTTTCAATTTTCAGCTAAATACAGCAAACTACCGTGACACTGCCCCTTTAAAACTGAGCCTTTTCTGTGCACAGCTGGGCAAGCCTGACATGAAACTCTAAACACAGTTAAAGAGGAACGAAAGAAATTTCTAAGTAACAAACAAACATTTGGCTCTTAAGGCAATTATCATGAATGGAATATGTAAATATGCAAAACCTTTTGTTTAAACGCTTGACCAGACTTAATGTATGTTTATACTTCGAGGATCGATCGAGCTGTCACTCTGCAGCTGGACGAAAACCTCCCATCTGCTTGAAAGTGCAGAACATTTCACTCCTCAGCTCAGGTTTCACATGAAAATATTTGAAGAAGTTCACTCTCAAGAAGTCTGTACAGCTTCTCATGGACACGTTTATGGACCGGGAGATAAATACACAGAAAGGTTTGTATAAATATCCCGCATAGCCGACACATATCGTGCCGATTGTGAAAACGGGTTTGATCCCCCGCACTTGACGGGGAGACAAAGAAACTTTGGCCAATATCCCGAGCCCGGCTGCGGTTTGTGAACCGATCGAGGTATAAGGAGAGATTTTTAAGTTCCTCAAATATCCTGGCAATTTAAAGAAAGTCAGTCTTCATTAAGAACAAATAGCGGGAAGATATTTGAAGCGGATTTGTCGGGCAAATTTACTTAGCGTTGCGTGTCATGCAGAACGGTAATAACTATGCGAATTAAAGATTAACAGTTCATACATGGTATGCGGACAAGGCACGTTAACGGCCGATCGCTATATTTCTAGTAGAGAGATTTTTGGGGTTTAAACAGCGACCTATTTCTGTTTTCAAATTCGCGACTTTTACCGGCATCGAAGGAAGACAAGAGTCAATCGTGTCATCAATTATCCGTGACTGGCGAGTCGAAATATTGGCCCTAAATATCGATTGCGTCCGCCAACGTAGAGTATAAAGATCAGTTCCATCAGGGAAGAAAATTAACGAAGGACAAAGAACGATCCGGCTTTCAGTGCAAAGGATAGGTACAATGGGGTTCGACATTGAAAGATTTTCAGGGAAAGTCAACGAAGGGCTTCTGTGTTCCATTTGTCGCGATGTTTTGGAAGACCCACTACAGGCGCCTTGTGAACACGCTTTCTGTTCATCTTGTATTCAAGCTTGGCTAACCCACTACAACAGTTGCCCGGAGGACCGCCTTACCCTTTGGCCGAGCGACTTGAAGCCGATTTTCAGGTACATGAAAAATGATTTGAACGCGTTAAAGATACGCTGCGATAACGAATCGCGCGGCTGTAAGGCTCTGGTGCGTCTGGACGGGCTCAAGACGCATCTGAAGGAAGAGTGCGGTTTTGTGTTGGTTTCGTGTTCGAACGATGCATGCAAGGAGGAACTTATCAGACGCGATTTGGAGGCGCACTTGAAAACGTGCAGGTTCCAAACGGCTGAATGTACAAAAGGCTGTGGACTGAAGGTAAGCAAATGCGAAGAATCGGAGCACAATTGCATAGCAGAGCTGCGCAAAGCAGTGGTTAAGAATCAACAAGAAAACGAAGCAAAAATTCGCGAGCTTAAAAACGAGATGGAATCTCGCCTCGATTCACATCGCGTGCATATGGTGTACAAAGAAGCCACCCTGCAAAATCAGATCGAGGATTTGAATTCACAAGTCGCGGAGCTGTTGCGTGAAACTAAGTCGCTCAAAGCACAGAAGAGAGAAGAATTACAGAGCGAGGATCCGGAGAGAAAAGAGATTCTCGACTGGTTGAGAAGTTTGAAATACCAGGACGAGATCGCAGAACGATATTGCAGTACTTGCAACAAGCGATATTTGTACGTCAGGAAAGACACACTTCACTGTTTGAACGATCAGGTAAAATTGGGCTAAAAGCCACACAATACAGGCCACGGTCTGTTCCAAAAATAGCTCAGTTGTGTGGAGGATAATTGCCTTTTTTTGCGGGAGGTGGGTTGGTCAGCATGCGTAAGTGATATTTCACTTACGTTTGGTCAAATGAGTTCAAATGTTAATGAACGGAACTTTGGTGGAAAAAAATGTCATTTTTGTCTTGTCTTAATTCACTTCCCTTTGCCATTCGAACTTGTTTTCACAAATAGTGTATCAGCCTAGCACAGTCGTTGATGGAATTTTAATCCCATGTTAAAAACACATTCGCGGTACTTTAACACACGAGACAGACGCTCACAAAAGCCTTGCGTTGATCGCGCGCCGTCACGCAAGATTCCCTTCACAGACATTTTGAATTTCTTCACGTTAAAACACTCCAAATGAAGAATGATAAGTGGATAAACCGTCATACCGACCAGAAATACAGAAGTAGGTTACAGGTCAGAATACGTTCGTGTGGAAACGACTTTTTGTTTACCGGACGTTGTAACCTTCAGTTCTTTTTGTTTGGCAAAGGACATGCGTCACTGTCAACTGTACGTGTCTATAGAAATGCTAAACTCGTGGTGATCACGACCTAATGACCCTGAGTCCCCAACGATAATGCTTGTGGTATTCAACTGTCTATCCCTCCACCTTCGCTAGCCCAGTGTCGGTACGGAAGACGGGTTTCTAATCGAGGGTAGGGTGTGTGCTTTATTTCGTTTCAGGTCAATCTCAGTTGCTCATATCCCAAAGAGGAAGAGGCCGTTCTAAGTCACATCCGATGTTCCCGCGGGACCAAACTCCGCAGTTGGCGTCCGAGTCCCGCTGCAACGGGTCAAGGCCTGGCCCTATCTCGTTCTCTAAGTGAGGAGTCGTCTTTGAACAGAGCCGTGGTGGAATCATGGCGGCGAACTCCTGAGGTATCATCTTCGCAATGCTCTAAGGAAAACTAACGAGTCCAAAAAATAAGCCGTAGCCAACTTGTGAATCGAATAATCCGACTAGACAAGCCAGCAATATTTTGGTTATTGTTTCTCGGTTTTTCTTTTTCTATTTTTTTTCCAGGTAGAGTAGGCATTCTCTTTTTGCAGTTGTAGTTTAGTGAAGGATATCGAAGAAATGCAAGATTTACAACAGTAGTCCCCGGCAGTCAGTTGCAACCTGCAAACCGATCGTTTTGCTTTTGATCCTTTTCTATGGCACAAGATAGTCACAGGATAAACTTCCTTTTCAATCGCGAATGGCGCCATTCTTAAAGATGACTAAGACCCGAGAGTTAAGGAAAGCAACGACAGAGTAACATCAACCACTGATCAGCTTTCCGGGCCCGAGTGAGTGAGCGAGCGAGCGAGCGAGCGAGCGAGAGCTTCCCCCAAAACCAAGTTTTCACTGAATCGGCTTGTCAAGAATCTAGTTTCAGTCGATGTGATCTAGCGCATTCAGAGTGTTGAGGCTACAAGGCCAATTGACAAGATCGAACAGGCATAGACCAAATCGGCTGACTCAACGTTGTACCCAATCCAAATCCTTTGGGAATAAAATGCTTTGTTCCAAGTATTTCCATATCATTTAAGTGTGAACGCTACATTATAATGCGAATGCAATAAATAAGGAGTCTTACCCTTCGGGAGATTTGAATCGGGTACAAGTGAGTTAGCCGATTTGGTCAATTATTCACTTACTTTTCATAAATTTGATAACAAACGTGTTTGTACAGAAGAAGAACTTTAACAATGGTACAAATATTTCACTAGCTCGATCAGTCTATTTAATCCGGCAATGTTCTGTCGCTTTAGTCAGTAACATTTGTCGCTGCTGTAATAAAGGAACTTTCGCCGGCAGAAACAAGTCTTCTTCGTGCTGTCTTTTGTGTGATGACGTCCATAATGTATGGCTTGGTCGCTCAGCCAGGGTCACTCGACCAATCAGAAAGCCTACCGCGTAAATGACCTCATATGCCTGCCTGGGTAACCTCTCCCTGTCCCAGGACGATATCCTCCAACATTCGGTGGTGGCATGAACCTGGACAGGAGAAAAGAACTTACTATTGTATTCCGTGATGAAATAAGATTCTCTAGAGGCGCATTAACTAAACGCTGGTAGGTTGCAAGCTGGCGTCCTTTCGCCAGTGTTCACAAAAACAGACAGCAAGTCCATTACAACAATGTTATCGAAGTTTAAAGTCAGTGATAGTCAATCACAAAAACGTTTTGAGGCCACTTTAAATTTCTTTTAACGGCCACTTCAAAGGATGTTTGAGAATTAAATGAGGCCAGTGTTAGTTAAAGTGGAAAACTGTTATTGTATGTATAAAATGAAGTAAAAATTCCACACCTCGAGTCATCTTTGGATTTAGGTGCGTCCCAAAAGCCTCGCATCTGTGGTCGATTGTAGTTTTCTCTTAAACCCCCTCCACCGCCCCCTGCAAACAAGACAGGCCACATGTCAGCGAAATTAATCTGCTCCAAACAACCACGGCACAATCCCGTACAATGTCGAAACACAAACTCAAAATGAATGGTGATTTATATAGGAAAGCATTAATCCCGAAACACGACTCAATTTACTTGCATCTCTCGATTTTTTAAAGAACTTATCGTATGGGTTCCTATGGCGTGAAGCACACTACCACTTAACTGGTAATTTTATTCAAGCCGTAAATGTTGCCTCAAGTTTGGAAGCCGGCGTTATCTTGCGTCGGTTAACACCGCAAAAATGAGTGGGAAGAAACCTTACCTCTGTACGGCTGAGGCGTCTGGGTACCCCAGTCTGGTCTAAAAGGAAAAAATCACAGCCATATTAATTAACAAGGAAACTGAAACTACTAAAAGAATTATCCCACACACCTCTCGCGCACCGGCATTTATTTTCTCATGCAATCTGGTGAGTTTTATAATACCTCATTTTTAAAACTATTTGGGCTCCGTTTTGTCGACTGTGGAGTCATGTTTTATTTCAGAGTTAAAGCTTTAACTTATACGCTTCAAGGAGCATAACTGTTACCCTCTCTGAAAGCTCCTTTGTCCTGGGAATGCTCCAATTGGGTGCTGTCGAGGATTTCCCCAGTCGGGCCCAACCCCGCGCATCCCTCCTTGATTATCCATACCAGGACCTTGAAAGAGCAAATAAATAAGGCAAAGCAAATGAGTATTGTGTTGTATTAAAATGCCACCGAGAAAAATGCTGCTGACCTTTTCGAAGAGGGCCTCCAGGCATGCTCGCCCAACGACCCTGGTTTCCAATGAACCCAGCTGGTCCATGTTCCATCGACCGACCTGGCGGAGGGCCCTGAAAAACACAACGATGCTCATTCAACAAAAAGGCTCGATGGTAAATTGTAAGTATGTAACGTGGCTACCTTCCTTCCCACATTTTCAATGTTGGTGTTCATGGCATGTCTGGCTAAAAAGCCGAATTGCTATGGGGGAGGGGGTGCTCAAACTCAGAGCGACTCCTGAACAGAATACAATTGAAGGTAGCGATTTCTTGGTAACCTTCTCAAACACTTATATGCCAAGGACTGTGGGCACCATACCTTAGGGCCTGGCCTTCTCATAGGCGGAGAGTCCCGGATCTTTGCAATCTCCATAGCCATAAAGTCGTCCACGTGCATGGAGGGTGGGCGGCTCGTGTTCTGCTTGCGTGATCGAAACACGTCATTCATACGTGGATTGCCGCGTCCTCGACCCATGCCTCTCATTCCACGGCCACCTCCACGCATGGGCGCTGAGGGAGCTGGAGGAGATAAATGACGCTTTCAGAGCATAGCCCATTTCGCCAACAAATGCTGCTTCACATTTAAAGTTAAACTATCTAAGAACGAAGCTATGTAACTTGGCACAACTAATGACTGTCACCGAAAACAACGAATGAATAATGAATACACGGATTTCTCATACATAAGAACAGAGAAATAAAAGCTGGGAATAAGGATTTGATCCGTGGAAACTCGCTACAAACCTGTTTTCATTTTCTTGATGTCTTTCCGCTGACCAGATATCAAAGGGTCAAATTTTCTCTTGGTTCTGAAAGAAAAATAACACATTCACTGCGCACTGAATCTCTTAGCTGTGCATTAGCACATCCTTGACACGGTACATTCAAAGTGCCTTCGTCTACTTGCCGAAGGAGAAATTCGAGGGACCTCTCTATGGCAACAGATCAAGAGGAAACGCATTTACTGAGGCTTATCTGTTATACCCACTGTTCAGGACACGAGCCCGGGCCAAACCAACAGATGTATTTCCTTAGATAAGCGGCTTTCGAATCAAAAACTAAAACGATGACAACCCCTTACCAACCTACCTATCTGAGAACAAGCAATATCTCATCTTACCTAAGACCTTTCTTGCGAGTTGGCGAGACTGGGGGCGAGGGTACCAGTCCCTTCTCCAACTCAGCTTTCAGATCAAAGTCAGGGCAGAATTTTTCTCTCAATGAATCAACACTACTTTTTATCTGTGGAAACAATTTTGTCGATCAGATATCGTGTCAAATGCAATCAAACATTACAGGCTAAAACTCAAAAGAAACTAGCGTGCATCAGGTCTGAGAGAATCTATCCAGATGTGGCCCAGCAACACAACGGATCGTCCCCTAAAGTTTCGTACAAAGACATCAAACACATCAAGACTTCAAACATACCAGGTCTACCTCAGGATCAATATCATCAGGGGGAGGGGTGGAGTACCACAGTGTCGGACTGACCCTACCATCCTCAACTTCACCCGCTACAAAGACAAGTCTGTCGACGAACAGAGTCTGCAGGGGAAGCGGGGCTGGTAGCTGGGGTTCAGTAACTTCCTCTGTGAACAAAACCGAAAGAAAAGGAAAGGTAAGAAAACCGACTTTTTTTTGCTATGTAAAACAGCGCCGTGGCCAGGAGAAAGTATGAGGAAAAACCCCGCCGCTGGAACTCGAGAGGGATCATGTCTCCCGCGGTCGGGGTGTCATGTGCTTGTCGAGTGGATAAAACTAGAGATTCTCCATCTTTTGTACTTGCTACACAGGACCGAAAAGCAGACCGCAAAAAGGTGCACAACGCGCCTTGAGCAAAACTCCGTTGGGTCAGACAACCTCACATGCTATCATCGTGGATCGCACACAGCATAGCTCCCAAGTGCAATTACAACTTTGCAGCAACAACGGGGCAGTTACTACTTTTGCTCCCAGAAAATTTAACAAGTCATTTGATGAAATTGCTGAAAATGAATCGAAACTTTGTGTGATTTGTACACCTGGTTCTTTGTCATTGTCGGCTTCTGTTTTCCCCAGCATGGCTGTCAAAACTCTCACAGCATCTAGTAACGGCTCCAAGGCTTCGTCTTCCTTACAGCTTTCCTAAAACAAAGTAATCGTCAAAAGAAAAATTTAAGTCCAAAGCTCACCCCTTGGCAAAAGGTCCCGACGGCAGTAAACAAGTTAAAATGTTAATGCCTACCAACACCTTTAGTTGAGTACGAACACAGAAATTCAAGCTACGACGACAACAAAGCGACAGTAAGTCTCTCTTTAGCTCCTATAGTGGTAGCTGAAAGACCACTTGGACAATGCGGAAGTTACTTCAGTAACATTTCAACAGAAATTATTTGTCTACAACGCATTTGACACAAACCTCGAGTCGCTTCTCCAGCGTTTTAAGCGGCCCATCTTCAGCCGAACCGTCAAACTTAAGGAAGTTTCTCATCTGTGCCGCACTGATGCTGATTTCAGTGGTTCGTTTCAGTGATTCCCCCTCCATACCTTCCTCTTCCTGGTCTGGTAAAACCTCAGCACTGTCTTCAGGTAGCAGTAGCTGCAGCAGTTCGATCGTTGTTGACAATGTTGATAGATGATCTGGCCCCGGGATGCTATTCCTGGAGAAGAAAAAAACAAAAACAAGCAAATAAACAGAAATTAAGACAAGATTTTTCTTCGGCTAAATCTTAATTAAGTATTTCCATGCACAGGCTTTGACAGACGGTAAACTACGGATAAGGATTTCTTTTTTTGCTGAATTATCGCAGTTTTCGCTATCATTTGTGGTCTGTTTTTCGGGGAAAAGTCCCTATCAATCATGCAAATTATAGGTGGTTATGTTTTAACTCAATCGTGCTCGCATGCGCAGCGAATTAATTGTTGTGGGGAATAGGTATGAATGGATGCGAGCAAAAGACGTGGACCAGGGAAACTATAACAGCAAAATTCATTCCTGAAACCAATTTTAAAACCACGTGATTTCCGCCAAGCCACCATTTTGCCAAGAGACGCGTGTTCTTCGACTTTTGTTTCGCCTGTTTCGCTGAGCAGCATGCAAATGATTTTCTTTCGCACATGACCGAGTTTGCTCAATGGCACTTTGATTCTTCTTGGAAAGGAGTAATACTTGTACTCTGCACAAAATTTGAACACTGACGTCTACTATTCCTCCGCAATCCCACAGGCTATTTCATACGCTACATCGCTAAAAAATTTACAACGGATCTTTCATGATTTTATGAAGTTAAGAACCTGAAGCCTATTAGTATTAAAAGACATGCCGTTAATAATCACGTAACTCTACAGAACAGAATTATACATATTCGAGCAACTGAAGTCACTCACTCAAAAGAGGAAGAAAGCCTTTTAAGGAGTCGATAAAACACTTCGCTGTTGTTCTCCAGAGCTCTGAAAAATGAACACAACAAACGCAGCATGTTAGAACACACAACCTAATTACACGGAATTATAAGATTCCGCGTTTCCATTCTCGACAAGTTCAGAGGCACGAAACACAACACAAACGACCGTTGGCAAACAACACAAATAATAACTTTGGTGCCTAGTTTGTAGCAGACTTTCAAATGAAATGTTGAACTCTATTTTGAGTAGCATGGCAGAGCGGTAAATGAACAAGGACAGTAGCATACGTCTTCTGATGGTAAACGCCATAGTTGTGTTCCGTCAAAGTCAGCAAGGTTCTTAAAGCTAGTAGTATAGTGGCAAATGACTCTTTTTCCGATCCTATGTGCTCTAGTAGAGCAGCGCAAATCACTTCTAGCATCTCCTTGTCCGGTAGAGTATTCGCCAGCTGAAACAAATCAAGCACATTGGATAAAAATGTCTGGGCCGAGTTGTCCGAAGCCGCAAGGTTAGCGCTAATCTGGGTTAAATACCTTGACAACCTGTTGGTTTTAACTGGACTTAACCCAGGATTTGCGCTAACCCTGCTTCGAACAACCTTGCCCTGGAGATGTATGTAGCCTATGGGGCAGACGCTAGGGGGGGGGGGGGGGGGGGGGG
>BLFK01000463.1:1164526-1174526 GCA_014634185.1 Astreopora myriophthalma
GGGGGGGGGGGGAGGAGGGTCCTTGTTCCCTTGTTCCCTTTAAAAGTTTGCTTTAATTCCGAACTTTTTCCCAGCTTTTTGATCCCTAAAATGGTTTGTGTTTCCTTGTTCCCTGGGATGTTTTGTCTTTGTTCCCCAGTTTAAATGAGTCATGTTCCCTTGTTCCCCAAAACCCCTGGGAGGAGCTCAAATAACAAGTTGTTTCGTCCACAATGAAAGAGGGAGGTACCCGCTAAATCCTTGAGTATTCCTTGCAGCTCAGTGCTAAGTGGGTTCAGGTGAGCACTCCACAGCCGTCTGTGATTCATCACCTGGTTAGCTTCTTCTTGAGGCATGTCCTATGAACAAAAAAACAAACAAAGAAACAAAGAAGATGAAGGAAAGACTACAGTGTTGATATTACGCACCATTTTTGCTGCTACCTTGGGGGCGATGGATGGGAGGCTTAAGGGTCTTTTCAACGATTGCTCTTAGTTTCTTGCAAAAAGAGGACACCCTCATGATGCAAAGGCAGTGACAATGGCAACAAGGTCCAAAAACATTCTCTACCCATCGGTAACTACTAATAGTATAGAAGAAAGCAGAATGGAGTGTTATCTTTATTATTTGATTTCAATAGCAGGAAGTTTTTGTTCAAAGGTAAGGAAAAAAAGACAATTGTTCGCCAAACTGCATTCAACATACCTCTAGTGAGCGGATAGGTAAAGGTATTGGCAACAGCTCAGACAGCAATACAAGACCACCTAGAAAGGCCTTTCAACATGAAGGAAAGGATAAAGAAAAGAGTGAAACAATAATAATTATTATGACACACACTTGTGCCAAGAAAGTACTATTTCAGTGTGATTGAATTGAATAAAGCACTTACGCTCCAAGCATAAGCTTTTGAGCATATTTAATGTCGTCCCTTTGTCATATGATCCGTTAATACACAAAAACCGATGCACAAAAAGAATACATTTTTATGAGCTCTGATTCAACTGAGTGATTCAATTGAGCGTCGAAGCTAATTAGGCGAATGCTTCGCGAACTCTTTAACCAATCAGATACAAAGATAAAACCAATTGCGACTTACACAGACACTCGTTTTCCCGCGCTTAGTGCCGGTCGCATTTACTTGCTTTGCGTTCTGATTGGCTGGTAGAACCACGTAGTGAATTGCTTCGTTTTGTGATTGGCTGAAGGGTGTTTTTCCCTCAGAGCGTGATTGGCCGAATCTGTAATTACTTTGTGCTCTTACGACGGTCAATAGGCCATTTCGGAATTGCTGTTTGCCTCTGGTTCAAAGCGAGTCTTGGTGCTAAACCATTCAAATGATAATGAATTGATTTGCATGAAAATACACAACTCATTTGCGTTTGAATGGTTGTGCACCAAGACTCGCTTTGAACCAGAGGCAAACAGCAATTCGGAAATGGCCTATTTAAAGACGTTTGGTTATAAAAGTTAACGCTATAAACTTATCGACGTTTCGATGTCGACGTGACATCATTATCAAGATATAAAATTGAGTGGAATGAAGAGAGCTAATATATACGAAACAAGAATACACATATTGTTCTAAAATAAACTAGGGAATAACTATGCTAATATAGATGAAAAATAAAGTAGAAAACGATAAACGATAAAATCACGAAGCCAAGCGATGTAAACAAAATATTTTAAAACAGCTTTGAGCTAATAGAGTCTTTTTGTTTGTTTAAAGTAGGCTTTAAGTCCCTTATGAACAGCATCTCGAACACAAGACAGTCCCACTTATTTTTGCACTTCCTTAAAATACTGAAAAGTTAAAAAAACGCTCTAAACAAAATATTGAATACATAGGGAGGATCTATATCAGTGTTAAATAATGAAACAACATATTCGCTTGCCTGGGGGGCAGACGTCGTGTATTCAAGGAGTTCCTTTAGCATCAAGGACCAAATACTCTCATTTATTGCTGCAAAAGCAATGAACAGCAAACAGTGATCAACATACAACATACGAAAAAAAAGAAAGAAAAAAAAGAGTGACTGAAACAGTACTAACTTTTGATTCACCAAATTAAATGCTGAAGAACTGAGAAGCGCTTTCCTGCTACATGTATGCTGGTTATTATGTTCTACAAGCTGGTTAAATTTCTGTTTGAGCATTTAAATGAAAGCCACCGAGCAGTACATGTACTTTGCTGAATAGCTTTCGTTATGGTGTATAGAATAGTTTCAATTTTCGAGTGTGTCGATTGACTTTTTACCATAAGGGAGACCGCAAAAATGAAAACGACTGTGCGTTATTTTTCAGTGCTTCCATATGTTTTTCAGCCCTCGCAAAGAAAAAGGGGTTTTTATCAGGATTCTCTCAGAAGTCACCGTTCTTAAGTTGACGAGATACCTTCCTCGTGATCAGCCGACTGCACAACAGGCCTTGTAAAAGTCATAAACACACTGACAATTTCACTCTGAATCTAAAAAACAACAACCAGCAAAATTAACAACTGCGTTGCTAAGTGGAGGTTGGGTGCCTGAGATAACCAGGAGATTTCACTATCGGCAGCTAACTCCTAGATGGAGACTGCTCCTGGCAAATCCTGGCAACCCAATTATTACAACAAGGACTGAGAAGTGGAAGATGTTTATTGATAAGAACGTATAAATTTGACGGCTGGAAACTTAAACCCTCTGTAACTTAAGGCCTGAGCAAACTAGAGGTGAATTTCTTCTTATTTTTACTGCAGATAATAAGTCAAACTCTCAAGTTGGCTCGTGAATGCAAACGCCATTCACCGCTCACCATCCTGCGGGATGGAAGGCGAGAAACTTTCCTGATTTTCCTCAAGCTTCGAGTTATCAGGAGTCAACTATACAACTCTGAGTTCTACCCTACTTACCGATATTTAGAAAGAAAATGCTCTACAACTGTGACCAACCCAGCCCCTGCAGGTAAATGTTGTACTTCACTACCGCTCCCTAAGATCTCTTGTCAACTTCGCATACACGTACAGTACCTGGTGAGAGAGGCTACTGAGTTGTCCGGTCATCGGTGCTGAGCACATAACAGTATGTAGTACCATCAGCGACTTCATCAGTCTCGTATCCTTGAATTGATATTTGCCATTGCTTAGGAGTTGTGTCAGGAGTGTCTTCACCAATGCCAAGAGAGGTGTTATCATGGAAATCATAACCAAGGGTGGCCCTATATGCAGGGGCTGTCCCTGTCTCCATGGTCGCAGAAGAAATTCCCCAAGTTTCTGAAAAGCGGTTATGAAGACGTCCATCGCATTTGCCGAGAAGAGCTCAATGCATGCTAAGTTGTGGTTGAGATCTTTTTGAACCACTACCAGGGAGAAAAATGCGATACAAGTCTCATAAATAAAACTGGAATGTCCAAAACACTAATGTTCACTAAGTTCTAAAGTTGATCCTTGAACAGATCCCGTTTTCACTCACTCATTCCACCAACCTTCATCGGTGCTCGAATTGTCAGCCAAACAGCCAAGGTGTCTGAGAATCCTTAGAGCCATAAGCACACCACAACCAACACTGGGTGTGGTGTTCACCTCATCCATATGACTTCAGACAACAAAATAAAAAGCAATGATGTTAGGGACAATGATAGTGATGAGATAATGATCAAGTTGATGATGACGACGACAATACTATGTATCTACTTCCCGCATTTTAAAGGCCTGGCCCCAGTTGTTGTATTCACTGGATAAATCAATATCCACTGGATAACTTAATCGGTTTTGCGAGTGCTTATCCAATGGATAGTGATTTATCCAGTGGACAGAACTACATGTATCCACCCTTCAAACAACTGGCGCCTGCTGCGTTAAATAATAATTAATTCACTTTCTATTTAAAGTACATTCCCTTGTCTAGTTCAATAGAATAGAAGGGACACATCAATTGAGATACAATCTTGTTAACAACTCATTTAAGTTTCATTTTCGTTCATAATCCTTCAAGCCCAAGCTTGGTTATTTAAAAAAGAAAAAAAAAAGCTCTTTTGTGTCCACTTTTTTTTTTTTTAACACATGTGAGCACCTCCGATGTTCTCTACAATTCTTCACCAAAACAGTGTGCTTGCTTTACTCATTGAAAATATTTCCTTAAACACATTCCACTGTAATCTATAGTATCATTTCGGTGTGGTTTACCTTTTAACAAATTCCACTAATTTGGTGATGCTAGTCCTGTCGAAGGTGATATCCGTCAGTGCAACTAACCAATGACTAAGCTCTGTGATTGAAGTATCTGCATCGGCTGAAAATGTTTCAAGCAAGGAGAAGGAGCTGAGAAGCAGAATGCTTTCAAATGAACAGTGGAGCAGTTCACAAGGTATTGCAGGAAACCATACATTGCTATGACTATCCTGTTATGGTACTATTAAAATTACATTTGGTCATTCTGAAAAAGTGAAGTTAGTCATTTTCTTTCCTTAGGATGTCCTGTCATGTGTAACCACAGCACGCTGCATAACAAGAATGTTAACGACTTGAATCTGATTAAATGACAAGAGTGCAGTCAAAATTGTAAAACTTTGAAATTCATACTCCTCTTACCAAGCATCTTTTAAAGATTAATGGCTTCATGTGTGTTCTGTCATCAACGTTACTCAGAAAATAAACATTTTTAGAGACATTTGATGAAGCCCGTTCTAACAAAGTAAAATAATTATTACTACACGATCTCACCTCTTGCTGTGATAGCTAAGAGTCTGGGAGCCAGCTTGGATAACATTTCTACATTTTCAGACACTAAAACATCAGTAAAAACAAATCAGCAAATGGATAGATATGCTTATCGTTGTGGTTGTGCTTGTTGTTAGATCATTATAGCCTCATTAGTCATATATAGGCACTCGTCAGCCCACAGCCTTAGCACAGCACCGAAGGACCACAGTGAAATAACAAGGCAAAGTCCACATTGCTATTAACTTACCACCGTCCCCACCCCCTAGCCGATTACCCACCTACATCAAGCTGACTGCATAGGCTTGACCTAAAACCATCAACCTTGGAATGTGATATCCAGAGTTGCCAGCAAAGAACTGACCACACAGACGGCTTAAAATGGCACAAACAAATCGTGGTTGTCCTTCAGAAAAATACCAGGCAGCACCGAGTACTTACGTTTTACAGTCAACAGAATCAACACAGTTGCGTATCTTGTGGACACACACTTCTTCAGTTTAGCGTCATCTTCCACATTTCCTGCACAAAATGTCACACAGTAAACCGCCATCACAAATTTTAACAAATATCATGAAATCCACGACCTTTGTAATGCTGCACAGAGCTCAAGTCACTTGAGGGATAGTCAATAATTTGTCTAATATATTAGCAAGGATGATAAAACACAGGAAATGGATAAGAGATTTCCTATTTTTTCAACCAATTTGAGCTATATGTTCGATGCAACACAAACTATTATTCTCCATGTTAACTTTGAAGAATACTGGCTCCTTCACAAACCTGTTGACTCCACAAAAGGAAGCAAAGATCTGAGATTTGTGTCCAGGCTGAGGACAGACACCACTGCAGCTTTACCTGGAAAAAGGATAATACCATGCAATAATGTGGTCTAAAACATACAGTAAAGAGCAAAACTGACCAGTCACCTTCTCACAACCCAAGCCACTGATGAAATGTAAAAAACTCACCAATGGCAGTAAAAGTCATGGAATAAAGGGTGTGTAAAGTGGACAGAATGTCAGCACCATCCATGTCATTCGGCAATAACCCTTCAAGATAAAGCTTGTGTCAGTACAGTACAGTAATGGTACCAAACTTGCAGAACACTGAGAGTAAAAATGAGACGTCCGTTTTTGTTTCCGACAAAATTAAAGCTCTTGTACAACACCATAGGCAAGTGAAGAAGTCCTTTCAACAATGGATTTCCCTGTTATACTACTACTCTAGAGAACTTTTCAATTCAGTGTCACAAAACCAAACCCAAAGTAATTGATAATAATAATAGATTAAATTAATTTAATTTAAATAAATAAATTAATTTAAATTCATTAATTAATTTAAACAAATTAGTTAATTTAAATAAATTAATTAATTTAAATAAATTAATTAATTAAAATACAGCTTTCAGCCAACCACAAATCGAACTTAATTACGAAGTGGTTTTACTAGCCAATCAGAAGGCAAACCAAGTAAATGCAGAGCTGAACCAAAGTGATGAAGCCACAAGTGCTTTTAGTTTTGTATCCGATTGGTTGAAAAGTTTGTGCAAGTTTTTTTTAAATTCAATCACGGACCAAACCAAAACAAAAGCATTTGCATAATTACTTTCGACCCTTTGTATAACCTAGAGTCCTACTGTATTATCACCTGCCCTCGGGCGAATCACAAAATCAGTTGAAGATTGGTCTATTTACTAAACTACTAATCTGTTTTTCATAAACAACAATCAATAACAATCTGTCCTCTTTGAATTAAGCACTGGCCTGGGTCAGTTGTTCAAAGCCAGATTAGCTATATATGTATAATACTAGAATAGGTGTGACCAACACTAATACAGTAAGTGAACGTGCCGTGCAGTGAACTTGGTCCAGCAAGCTACCAGATTGCTTCAAGTCATCCTTACGTGTATTATTCATTGACAACAATGAATAAAATTAATTCAGATTAAGTTGTCTTGCACCTTACCAGGAGAAAGAGAAGTTAACAGCTGATCCACTGCTTGAAGAGTCTGAAATAATAATAATAATAATCATGAAAAAAATCAAATGCAAGCGAAACTCTTTTCCCACATCAAGCTGTCTGTTAATGTTATACTCCTTCTGCCACCACACAGGGTATAATAACATTAAGACAGCCATAAGATGTTTGAAGTAATGATTTTATGTAAAGTTATGTACCAGATCTATCACCTTAAAGTGTAGATTACACAGTATCACACGCGCTTAACAAAGGAATACTAAATCTTCACCTGTAAATGATAAATCAACAGAAGCCCAAGATGCTGTGGAGTGCATGCATCTGCTACGGTGCTGTCTCTTAGTATTTCCTAAAGATGCAGTAACAAACAGAAGCAGAGAAAAATGCAGGTCAAGAACGATATTTCTGTAGCATGGTTGTAGACCGAGCCTCTGTACTAGAGACACAATAAACACCCCTAACTCATTTCAATTTTTTTTCTTACATTCAAAGGTGGTGCTTCACTGTGATGAATGTCTGCTTCCTGTGGGACAGTTAGGAAGCTCATTATGTAATAAATCCACAATACAATAAACCTACTTCAAAATCAATATAATTATCAGTTAACAAAAACAATACTTACAGTTGTTTGAGTAACAACACGAATAAGGCCATTGATTGTGTCAGGATGTGACGAGAGAAACAGCAAACCTACAGATTTAAAAAAAAAAACAGAGCAGGGCACAAGTTCAGATAAACCCACCTCATTTCAAGTGTCAAAAGATTGCAACCTTAATTTAAAGGTCACAACTTTAATTGAAATTAAAAGAATTGTGTGCCCTTTTGAACGTACTGTTAGCTCCCTATTTTCATCACCAGACAAGAATAGGCTTTCAAATGTCAAGAATCTACAGATAATGCAAGAGAATTTGATGAAAATGTCACTCTAAAATTGCTTGTCATTTTGGAAATGCAAATAAAGACTGAAAGACTCTTCACCAAATAACTATCGGACTTTGTGTTTGGGGCTTCAGTGGTTGGCAGAATGACACAGCTTACACATGTTAAAATAACAGTCGAGTAGCCTACTGAGCAGGCATTTTTTTTATGCATCAGCAAATGCTCTTTTCCCGGTCACCATTTTAAAAGTGCAGCAAATAGAGAATTGGGACAAGTTACTAAGTGGGAGAGGGGTCCCTCCCCTACCTCTATTTAAACTCATCACCCTCTCCCTTGGAAAACTTTTTTTTTCGGTTTAATGCTCCATCAGTTTCATCACCCAAAATAGCAGCACAGCATAAATCAAAAGTTGTTCAGTGCTTGCCCGAACACACCTGTTCTGCAAGCTAAACAACAAGTTACTAGTAAGCACACCTTTCTGGGACTGCAACAAGAAAAAGAACAAGTCCCTGACTGGACCAAAAACAGCAGGATGGCCACCAACAGAGGAAGACATCACAATCAGAATGGACTCAAGCAGGCGCCTGAAAAAATGTCAAAGAAAATGGGCAAAACAGAAACTATGATCTTAGGTTATAAGAACCAGCTCAGAGTTATTTTAATCATGACAAGTACCACAGCCTGATGTCATGACACAACTATAATTAACAATTATTTTACGAGGGCGCGCTGGATAATGAAGTGATAGATAACCAACGAGGCATGTAGCGCCAACGTGGTTATGGTAGAATAATAATTGTTTTATTAAAAAACAATTGTTTCCTTAAAAACTCAGAGCTGCAAAAATGTTATCAGCTCGCTGTATTGCTGATGCATTCGATTCCTCTACCATATTAGGTACAGCAGGTATATGAACTGATAGCTTGTTTCTGGCGAGCCAATGCAATGAAAATGCTGGAAATGATATCTGTAGTTCAGTTTTTAATAATAGAGAATAATGATTGCTACATGTATCAGAGGCAAGTTTTTTGCTCAACCAAGAGAACAGAATTTAGGCAGGTTCACCAAATCAACTTACCGAGCTTTAAAAAAGTGGAACATGACTGGATAGGGGTCCTTAGGATCAGTGTCGAATCCAGTGATCTTAGCTGATGTAGGGAAAGCTTTTACAGGAGACTGCATCTGAGAATGTTAGAAGACAGTCGCATCAGAAAAGTTACCTCCAAGTCACGTTCAGGGTTTTCATTAAGAAACATAGTAGCAGGAGAATAGTGTAAAGTAACAGGAGATGGTGAGGGAGCGAGCGAAGCTCAGTCCCCTCTAGGGGGCCATGCCATCAAAATTTAGCTGGAGAATTCTGCGTAGTAGGCGGAGAATTCTCCGATCTCCGATGCCTAATGAACACCCTACACGTTGCAGGTAAAATTTAGATAAGTGAAAAACTATTTCAACCTGGTTTGATTTGAAATTGCCTTTGTTTGATATTAGTTGTCATGAAACATGACGAAATTACCAATCAAACTAGTAGGTTAAAATAATTTGTACCTACAGTGCATCCACTTACTATCAAATTCTTTGCCTGGTTTAAGAATGTGCAAATCTCCTCTAGGACACTAGCAACGACCTCTACCCCCTCAGTATCAAGAGCTTGTTCTCGGTCACCAGATACATTCCCAGATGCATCCACAGCCATGTTACGGCCAGGTGACAACACATCAGCTGTTTCCTTGATCTCAGGACCCTCCCCGGCTGAATCAGTCTCGCCTTCTTGAGAAAAGGGAGTGGGTGCAGTTTCAACAATTCTGTCAAATTAAAAGCAATCCCTTTGACATTCATCAAGACCACATCTAATGCTACATGTACTATCAATACAGTCAAACAGCCAAGTCTTATCTAGCTATATTATTTGATTGTTGGTCTCAACCACTGGATGATTGCAGTCTGAGCAAGCTTTGAGAAACCTCCAGACTTCACACAGTCCATACTCACATCAACATTTTGCTGTGTGAATCAAGGCCTGAGCAGCTTATAAAGCATGGGTGTTCACATGCTACTCAGTTAAATCATTTTTAGTCACCGACAGGCTGAAAACCCCTGTTCTTTAATTTGTGCACTTTCAACCAAAACCGCTCCCAGGTGTTACTCCAAAAAGTAATAGGAAACAACAGGAAATAAACACTACAGCAACCTGCAGGGTTCAGACACTACTGGTCCATCAAAATTCCAGGACTTTTACATATTTACAAAAATCTAGGACCAGGAATAGCCAGGAAGTTAACAACATGTACGATTTTTCAATATTTTTCATGTTCATTTGTTGCCTGCAAAAAAAAAAACTTGAAAAATGTGAGCGAAGAAAATTAAAAGAAAATTATTCACTGTCCTTGGAAAAGTCTAATTTTCCATGACTTTCAAAGACCAACACAAGTCATATTTTCCAGGTTTTCCAGGCCTGGATTTTGAAATTTT
>BLFK01000463.1:1179526-1187026 GCA_014634185.1 Astreopora myriophthalma
AACAGTGCCTGTCCCTTCAAGAACAAAATAACATTGTTTGACCATGAATAATTATAAGAAATGCTTACACATGAACAATAGATACATAAAGGCTGTAATATAAATTAATGATAAGAATAATATTTATTTTTCCAACTTCCATTACCACGTTTACTTGTTGGTCATCTGCAGCATCTAGGAGAACAAATTTAAAAAAAGTGATGTTACTTTTTATAAGTTATAGTTCTAAAACAAGGGCCAAAACCACAACACGAACGAAAAACCCAGTTGGCAGTGTCTATTCATCTATTATTAGCTGATTTTCTCTGATGCCAAATTATTGGATACTTAATTGAGGGATAATTACATAGCTAGTATTAATATAAAAACACAACCGTAAAAGAAAAAAAAAAGCATACATATCTAAAATATTTTTAAGGGATATCATTCAGTTACCCCATGACCATGTCTGGAATTTTTCCATTTATTTATTTATTTATTTTTTTAATAAATTAAATCTTACTGGACTCTTCTATAGCTTTCAATACTGCCTTTTCATGCTCTGTGCAATCAGGAGGAGTGAATGCCTGGAAAAGAATACAAGACTGATCAGAATGTAACTAACTACAGGCAAATGATTATTGTAGTTCAAAATAAAAATCAGGTCAAAAATTTTTAACTAAGTTTGATTCTTCATTTGCTTTGCCTCTTTTGTCTATTGTCAGTAACGAGTCAGGGTCAATTTGCTCAGAGAAGTCTTCAATATCGCAGTCTATCTGAGTAACACCACCATTTTGCAAAACTTGCTCTCTCAGTCTTTCAGACAATGAATGTCTGACGGCCAAACATACCATGTTTTTACACGTAGCTGCAACTAACTTTATTTTTGAATAATAATAATAACAACAACACCAACAACAACAACAACTTTATTTAATTCTTGAATTTATATAGCCAAGAACAAGTGCTCTTAACTACCAATTGGGGAGACCACAAATCAAATCAGATCCAATGAGATGTTGGTTTTTTTAACAAATGTTGGAGAAAAACCTCTTGCAGCAGAGTAGAAAACCAATGAACTCAACCCACGTACAACACCAGGGGCCTGTTTCTCGAAAGTCCCGAAAAGTTTACGGGCCCGAAAAGCAATTTGAAAAACTGCGATCCGCTTATGCCGAAAATCTGTTCTTTAACATGCTTTCAAGATAACAAAGAGAAAACTAATTGCAAAGCTTCAGGGCTGAAAACATCTTGTGTTGCAAGATACGGAAATAATTATGGCACCCGAAATACCCCCGAAAAGTATCGGAGCTTTCGAGAAACGGACCACAGGAATCAAACCAGCAACCCTCCAAGCTGCGACCACTTTAGGCGCCATGGCAACTAAAATTTTCATACTGGCGACTTGATTCGGAAAATAGTCACCAAGTTGGCAACCACAGAAAATGGATGCTTGAAGAAATGAAAATGATAATCAGTTGTCTGAATTACATGTATGTGTATACCAAAATGATAAGGTACCCTGCTTATAATGAGAAGATATGATGTCGTGGATATTCATTCAAACGAACGCTTTCATCAGTAGGATTTCTGCTAAAATATTGTTCTGCTCCACTGAGCACAAGTCGGTTGCCCACCACATGACATTTTTCTTAATTTGTAACATGTGACAATCAGCATGTAATCTATTTGTTTTTCATGATTTGTCCTCCGAAACCGCATGTGTGACTAAACTGGGAAGACTTATAACACAAACAAATATATATTTTGGGGTTAAAATAATATGAATATAATGGAAAAGCAGGAAGTTAAAATCAGGATGGAACATTTTAAAATAAATGTGAGTAACACTAAACCGCATGCATGTAGTCAAATCATTTGTTAAATACAAAACTTGACCACTGCGAGCCAACACAACCGAATTAATCTATTTTGGCGCTTAAAAGAAAATCCTTTGGCGACTAAACCTAAGGAGTTGGTCACCAAATGGCCACCGTGGAAAAATTTAAGTTGGAGGGTTGACCGGGGAAAAACCGGTGCAGGGCCAGTGCTCTCGCCATTGTGCCAATCCCGGAAATTTCAAATCAAATTTAATTTAATTGATGTAACTTTTACCTGCAACATAAATCTGGACAATGATGTCACTTACAGTTAGTGGTGATAAGTCACATTGATAAGGGTTGAAACTGACAGATACTGACATCCAAGCATCTTCACTGTAAAGGTCCAAATCCCCAAATGTTACATCCTGAAAATAGAAGTCACATGCATAAAACAGAGCGAATGGAAAGACAAGAGATCTTCTTGCAGTGGCAACCGACAAGCAATTTGTCCATTTGGGCCACGTTTTGATACTCACAGTGTCATCTAAGGTTCCATCATCCATGTCCTAGATGCCACAACAAAGATAATGAAAAGAAAAATAATGATGAATTCTGAATAAAAGCTAGCTAATATATGTAGTCATTTCATAAGATTTCCAGCCTTCCAACAGCATTCCAGATAAAATTAGAGGCATGGGGAACATGGACATGTCAGTGCCATGGGGTCTCTGTACATTTTCTTATGTCTGTCAATTGATTTGTTGGGTCAGGTACACAGCCAGCTTTATCGGGTTTCTTGACCTGAACCCATTTCTCTTATTTGAAATGCTCGAAGGAACTCAGACCTCTTGGTTCCGTGACTGTCTCTGAAAAATTCTCTGAACCTACAAGATCAATATGGTCACTTTAACAACTAAACTGTACATACCTCTTCATCACTCAGTATTTCCTCATAGCCATCCTATTAAATATCAGATAAGGTACTTGTCTTAGAGTTACACAATCATAATTATTTTCTTCTACTTATACATGGAAGTTATGCACTAAAATAGGCTTCACCTTTTTGGTGAATAGAAGAGGGAACAAAACAGACACTGTCATAGTCGCCCCATGCATTTATCAACAGCCAACCCTTCCAAGAATTACACAATGATGGTGCAAAATGACATCTGATCTACATTGTACCTATTACATATTTAAGTTAATTGTAATCAACCTCAGTATAAGTGAATGAAAGATAACAGCATAATTATGATGAAAATAGACCCAATGGCTGAAATTTCATGCTGGGAAATAAAGTAACACTTTGCACAAGATCTGGATCGAAGCAATTTACTCACAACTTCCTCAGCTTCATCATCATCTGACATGAACAAATTAGATGGTGATCTATCCGGTGTGAGTGGCTCAAACAAGTCATCCGCAGATTGGTTACCAGACTCCTCATCAGCTGGTTGCTACAGAAACAACGAAAAATGTCAAAGAGCACTCCCTCTTGCAAATTTTCTCAAACGAGGTATGATATTTTCTGGGAGCACACAATCATTAAAATTCAAGACACAAACAACAGTACATACCTCCTCTCTAGGGGACCCTGGTGGCGTTGTTGGCTTAGCTGCAGTACTATCCCCAACAGTAGCTGTAACATTTGATGGTGATCTTGAAGGTGATCTTATCCTAGGCGGAGACTTCACAGGAATCCTCTCTTTTTCTTTAGCACCTTTTCTTTCATCCCTTGGTGGTATCTGTCCTTCAAGCCTGTCCCTCACTTCTGAAGATCTCTCAGAGCTTTGAATTGGACTAAACTCAGGAGCAGCTCTTTCTGCACTCCTTTCCCCTTTAGGCCTTTCCAAGCCTCGCTCATGAGCTCTTTCAGCTCTCTCGGGGACAGTTTCTGGGGATACCTTTCCAGATTCTTGGTCCATTCTTTCAGGGTCCATCTCAGAGGGTCGGCTCTCTACTATCACTGGTGTTCTCTCAACCCTCTGTTCTGGATGTGATTCATGAGGGCGCTGGTTGACATCAGTGAAGAAACCATACAGGCTGATTGTGATCCTGTTGTACCATCCACGCAGCACAACAACATCAGTTGCACCCTGGTGACAATAGCAAGAATTCCATGCAATCGACACTCGACAAAGATAATGTTGATGTAAAGTAAAAGAAAATATAACCTGAGATAAACCTCGTCAGGATATAAATCCAAAGCATTTTTCCCATCAAAATTCAACAGTAACCAAAGCATCACTTTTTGTTTGTTTGTTTGTTTGTTTGTTTGTTTCAAAACTTCATCTTGGAATGATTTCCAAGTGAAATTTAGTACAGAATATGGTTCCAAGGAAAGATTGTGGAAAGAAGGGGACAATAATTTAGAGCATCACCTTCTTTCCACTGCTGACAGAATAATAGAAAGGAGAACAGAAAACTCACCTTTGAGTACGTAACCAGTTGAAAGTTGTTTGGCTCTTTGTATTCAAGTCTAAAGTAAAAGCAAATATAGTGAAATTGAGAAGATACTGTACTAATTCTACATTCAAGTGGCGAGAACAATGTCTCATGAGTGAGCACAGCAAACTAGTCAGGTATTGTTTTCGTCATGAGAACATCAAATTCATATCTTGGAGCAAATGTGCAATGTTCTTTTTATCATATGGAGCCCGACCAAGTTCATTGAAAAAAGCTGAGGTGTAAATCACGACACCATTAAACAATACAACACTCAAAATGGTGACATACAGAAAATACGCCACTTCAGTCCTGGACAAAGAAAGTAGTATATGGAGTCAATGAGTGGTTTAGTTCCCAGTTAAACTCACTGCCAACAGATGAACTTGGGGACTGGTGCCTTAAAGGTTGGCAGGGAGCCTAAGCACTTCAGGCCAGGCAGGGTGTTATCCATGGCAACCCCATGAGGGGTAACCAGCCCTGCATGCAGCCACCAACTGGCACCATCACACTGAAACAGGTTCAGTGGAAAAATGCTCACGTGATCCCATACTTACCAACACTTGAGAATCCTGAGGGTAGGGAGGGCTGGGAGCCTGAGTCGAGGGTTGTCCAATACTCCGACATAATGAGATTCATGACGCTTTGTGATAGACATCACAAAGTGTCCCCAAACCCTAGTTCTTAACAAAATAGTAACAGTTTTGTGACACATGAAGAACGAGACACTTTGTGACACTTTGTGATGTCTATTGTGACGTACAATGAATCTCATTATGTCAGAGTATTGGACATGTATGCCTGAATCTGCAAAGATTAGCTTGAATGCACCAACAAATTGATCCCCAAAGATCAGCTCAGAGCAAGCAAAATGCCACGCAAGCAAAGGGGGGAGTGCCAAGCCCCTGCAGCCACCCCACATCATGTCACATACGCTTAAGTGAAAGTCCGCTGACCCCAACAGCGCTCCAAGCTGCGACCATTTTGGCCATGATGACGAGTAGAAAAAAAAAGCTGGCGACTAAGATTGTAGCGAAAGTCGCCTGTTTGGCAACCAGGGTTTGGTAGCCATTTGCTAGGCCGTGATGTTTTTATGACCTTTACAAAGTTGAAGTGAGATAAAGATTTGCACAAAAAAAATTAAGATTAATTATGCTCCTCTTTCTGGGTAATGCAACCCACTTTTACCCTGGTTGTCTGCCTTGAAATTTTGCATTCACCAGCAAGGCTGGTAGCTATTATTTTAAAAGAGAAGAGGTAAACCAGTATGGTCAACAGTATTACCACTCATGTAATATTACACAAAGTGTCTTTTTAAATTTGGTGACCAGTACTTCATGCCATATACTTCATGTCCGCTTTTTCTGTTTAGGTCACCAAAAGGCAGCCTTGAAATATGTTGCTCACATTGGCTTGATATTAACTTTGCCTAAATTGCATTAAGCCACATGAAAACACTCTCCTCCATATAACAAATGCATTTTATTAAAACGTGAGGGTTGATTTCCACCCTTCATTTCACAGGTGTTGTTTGCCTAGCTCTGGCTCAAAGCGAGTCTTGGTGCCAAACCATCCAAATGATAATGAATTTAATTTGCATGAAAATATGCAACTCATTTTCCATTTGAATGGTTGTGCACTAGGACTCGCTTTGAAACAGAGGCAAACTGTTGAGAAACTATTGAGAACTGTTCAGAAACTATTGAGAAGCAATAGTCTTTAAAGCTACTCACTGTCCAAGTCTTTCAAACACTACATCTGAAGGCCGGTCAAGATTTCGAATGAACAGATCCAGTTTGAAGGATGGAGGATGAGTCTCTCTGACAGAAATCAAACAACAACAGTTAATCACTATTTCAAAAAAAGTAATTATAATACTGCAATTACTGGTACATTTTAACTACCGATAGTTGGCTTTAGCTTTTTAAGACGTTTGATACACTTCACCCTAAAATATCACTCCTTTCGTCTCTCAGCACACAAGATCACATAGGAATGGGTGGTTTGCAACTATTCTCTGGAGACACAGATAATGATGGTGAAATGTACAAATGCTGACAAAGGAACAAATTTCTATTGTTTTTGTCCACCAATGTGGCAGTCCTGATGTACACATCACATGCAAGCCACGGCCAGCTACTACCGAAGATGGGTTCTGGGTTAAGGGGTAAAGTTAGAATCTACTGTTTAAAATCTACTATTTCACGGGTTTCAATAGAAGCCGGTTACTGGCGGTGCACCACCCCTAAAAATAATTTGCTTTTCACTGCCTGCTAGTTTGTCTTTATTTTCACAAAAAATCCTATCATAAACTTGTCAAACTGCCGCCTACAATGGGCTACCACAGACGGCTATTTCAAAAGTTATTGAAACCCCTATACACTCTATTTAACGGCGAAGTCTAACGTTTAATACAACATACCCCATTTTCTCTCTTTCACTGACTGCAGCATGAACTCTGTGGCCTGCAGGTATGACTCTGACTTCCTGCACACAAACTGGCCTCGGGAAACTTACCAAATCAAGATGCATTTCCTGGGTAGCAGTGAAAGAAACATTCTTTAGACTACTATTCAAAGTTTCGTTTAAAGGTACAATTAGTTGAAAACTTGATGAGAATTAAACCCATACATGCCACCAAACAAAACACGCTCGAGGTGACTAAACAATATTAAATACCGGTTTATCATTTGCACGTTCTTAAACCCTTATATCCCCCTTCTTTAGGTTTCGCAAACGTTTTTGCGCGCACAACTGCGTGGCCGTTGTCGACATCCTGTTCGCGTAAAACGCGCATTGAAGATTAAAATTTGATTGCTCAGCCTGAATTTTGTACGTTTCACTCGGTTTGAGCTGAAATTATCAAATTTCACACACAAAAGGAATCATGTTAACGTTCTGTGGACATTCTTAGGGACACCATCATCTCACCTCATTTTCAGGATGGCTAAATGTGTCACAAAATAACAAAACAGGTTCCACGATCTCAGGTGAAACGGCCGCCATCTTGCTCCTCCTTAGCCCGATAAATCAGCAGCATGTAGCACCACACAGAACGTCCTCGTTATTTTTGTATGACGTATTATTCCACAGCTGTCACATGACCTACGTAACTGGAATGACGATCCCAGAAACGCGAAATGGCGGATACAGTAGGAAATCATTCGGTTTCATCTCCTCCCATGGAACCTGATTCAAGTGAAAATGTGCCTTTGTTACAGGAGCAAGAAGGCGAAAGTGAAAATCTTGGCCC
>BLFK01000463.1:1192026-1213681 GCA_014634185.1 Astreopora myriophthalma
CCCTTGGAGGCCCTCGCTACATAACTGCCCCAGAATTTTTACTTTCATATTTGCTCTGGGTGGTTTCTTCCTCTCTGATTTGTAGGTGCATTTATTTTTTTGAAGATGAGTAAAGATACAGAAACATTTTAACGCTAATTATATTTACAGTTGTAAGCTTAAGACCAGCTTACGGTATATATCATATCATATAACTCATTCATTAACTCTGTGGGACGTTAAAGAACCCACACAGTATTCGCGAAGAGTAGGGCACGTTGTATCCGGTGTTTGTGGTCTGACCTGTGTTGTGTTAGGGCTTGGGGAGGGTAAATGCTCAGAGACATTAGCTACACCAAGCTACTCTACAATCCGACGGTAAACAAAGATATATGATATGATATGATATGATATGATATATGATACTAGAAACAAAGGACCCCCCCCCCCCCTCTGACAAGGACTGTTTTATTTCCAGTCATAGTGGTGACCCTCTTCCTGTCTGCATCAAGGAGTGGAACTTCAAGCCCCTTTATATGTAGCCTTTTCTCATCAGTGTTTTGCTCTCACTAGGTATCTATGTGGTGTGGATTGGAGCATTTGTTGCAGGCATTCTCAACTTGATAAGAAGCTGCTACTACTGCACAATGACAGTCAGTACAATTGAAGGACAACCATGACCGTGTTAAACAAAATTAGCGCACACAAGAAAGATCCTGGAGGAGTACATCAGAAGTGTGTCAAAAAATTGTGCCCACCAATTTCCACTTTACTTACGATATTGCTAAAATCCTACACGAGTATCCTCAAAGAAAATCGTTTCTGCCAATTCTCACTTTTACTTACGATATTGGTAAAATCCTACACCAACACCGTCTGCTCCACAAATTCTTTAATAAGGGATATGGGAATTTGGAGGAGTCTACTTGGTCCATTGTCTGGAAATTCAAACTTGTAACCAAGGGCTCGGTCATGTGGTCTGGGGTTATCACCAATTTATTAATCGCCAGTTTATTAATCTGAAGATCAACTGGCCTTTCCAATTCATTTTTATGCAAAGGTGCGCTTAAAAGTGTACTTTATTCAAAAGAAAAACAAACAAACAAACAAATGGCCGAGTTCCGCACTGAATGTTATTTTATTTTATTTTACTGAAAGATCTTTCAAGAAATTTAGGCAAATCTGTCTCATTGGTCTGGTAGTCTTGATTATCTGCGTTTGGTCTTCTGGTGTGAAATTCTTTGGTAAGCATCTAATTACTTACATTTCTGGACGTAAGTGTTCGTAAGAGAGAGACTGGAACTTGCGGTAGTATCATTGTCGGCGATGCCATGTAATATCCAGCATGGATATTTCACCATCCCTTATCTAAAGTCGTTTTAGCTAGTCTTAATTCCCGTTTCAGTTTGTGTGAAATACATCATTGGCTGGGTCATTGTAGAGCGTGGAGTTGAAAACTGCAATCAGTTCCATCTGCTATGTTTTCCCATGCAGATTAGTTTGAGACGATTGCCATTGGAATTTATTGTTTTAACCATTTTGAAGACCTATAACACTCTTTAAGTTCTTAAGTTACCGTCTCGGATTCATTTGTTTTCTATTCAAGGAAAATCATCTAGGATGATTCAACTTATATTCACAATACAATAGTTTTAAATGGAAGAAACATGGCTCGGTAGTGGCGAGAAAGTGGCTCTTATATAGTTATTGATATTTCATTTTATTAAACAAGACAGGTTTAGTGGATAGCTAATAAATTTGGTTTTACTACTTTTCTAGTTGAAGCCCAATAAATGTCATTTTTAACCCTCTGAAAGGGAAGTTATTAAATTCATCTAACCAATGAACATCAGTTTTAATTGTACACTGTAGCCATAAATCGTGCATAATGATGTATTCCATTTGATTATTTGATTTGTGTTATGTTCTTGTATATAGAAAATTAAAACTGTGATTTCACATGTTACTTGCTGTGTGAATGTTCTCATCAGAATAAGCGTTAGACGCCGTCCTTTTTATCTGTTCAACCTACTTGCTTGCAAGTACGTTTTCCGTTAAGTTGAATTTCCTGCGAGAAATGTCGAGAAAGTTGACTTAGGGCAAGTCTACAAAATGCCCTCGTGCAACCAAGGCTTTTAAGTGGCGTCGATTTACTTCCCGCTAACGGGTGCAATTACAATAAATGCATGTGTGACAGAAATCCAGGAAAAATTTATTTTGGTTCCAGTGAGCGATGCGCGTTTCTTATATCGGGAGTCGCCTGTATGTGCTACCTTGATGCAGACATCATTGTCCTCTTTTAGGCTGCCATTATGGAGAATGTTCGCCTCCAAGATAAAACAGTGGTCTCCACCACTCACGTTTGGTTTTTTAAAGGGTTTAATCAGCTAATTTATCTCACAGTTAGTCACACGTTTCGCAACTCACACGCGTTCTCAAAGGTCACAATTTTACAGTTCTATTTGGGCAAGGCAAAGCGTCCTGGATCACGTAGCGATTTCCGGCGTCTATCAAAAGGCTACTAATGATTGGTTCCTTCGAATCACACCACAAACGATCTTATTTCACGATAACAACAATTACTCAAATACTAAAATAATCAAATGTCACACAGTCCACAATTAGCTTCAGTCTCCAACACCATCAACACTTATGCCAACTCTCCCGGATTATCCGGGAGTCTCCCGGATACAGAACGAATCTCCCGGTCTCCCGTACAGGTAATTAAATCTCCCGGATAAAAAGGACTCTGAACTTTTTAAAGACTTTGCTCCACCGTAGACTCAAATCGCATCCCCAAATCCCAAATTAAACGAATTTCGATTTTTCAATCTCTTCGCCGTTTCTTAATGCATTTCTGCATCTCTGACTACCCTACGTTGACCTAAACTAAACAAAAAGGCTTTTTTTAATCGTCTCTTGTCACGGCCATATAAATAATTGTCTGATTGGATCTCCGTTTAACCAATAAAAATTCTCCACATAAGTGTTCTCACGCCTCTGGTGGGTTGTGCCTGAGGGCAGGGAGGTTGGGGTCCTGATGAAAAAAAAAAAAATCTCCAGATTTTAGATCTCCAGAGGTTGGCATCTCTGCGATCAAGCTTGAAAAAGTTAAGGGGTTTGTTGCCACACATGCATTTGATGTCATCGCGATAGAGTGTGGCAGTGTGAAATAACTACAAAACGCCAAAAGAATGCAGCAACTAGCAGGAAAAAGCCGAGCTATTTTCGAAGACTCTATTCGAGGCCGAGAGCCCGTGTCAGCAGACGGATATGTACTGCTTAGCACACATGTATAAGCAACAAAATGAATCAGGGATAAAGGGGTGAGGCCTGTCACAAGAGAAGGTTAATTCCTTTATCAAGTTTGAGGTTTCTTAGTGAGATTGCAACCATCTAGTAGGAATTTAAAAATCAGAAAAATTAAAGACTTTTTGTGTACTTGGGGGACGGCAATTCGAATAGCCTGTGTACTGCCGATTTTTTTGAGGAGAGGGGGCGGCTGTACACAGGCTACAATTCGAATTAGAGACATCTGTATCAGGGAGTTTTGGCGACCTTTGACAGCCCACGGTGTGCGCTTGGTATGCAACGAAACCTGTCCAAATTTGATCTCAGACTAATTTTTAAAGTGCCCCTGTTATCAAAAAAACCACTTCCTTTTTTCCTTCAGATTTTGAAAGTGTGTTTGCGTAACACCTGACTGGCAAAATTTTGAGCTTTGATTTTTACCCAAAGGCCGTTTACTTTGAATGTAAGTTTTGGATTTCACGTTCCGCCATTACTCACGTTCAAAACTGACCGATTGGACCTCAGAGGGTTGGACCCAGGGAAAAGTGACGTCAGAGGCTCACTAGCTTAATT
The DNA here is from genome assembly GCA_014634185.1 of Astreopora myriophthalma. Lineage (NCBI taxonomy): Eukaryota > Metazoa > Cnidaria > Anthozoa > Scleractinia > Acroporidae > Astreopora > Astreopora myriophthalma. Next base: position 1,195,870 of record BLFK01000463.1, read on the forward strand.
TCAGCGTGTGAACGCAGCTTATTATATATGCAAAGCGTGAGTTTAAAAGTCTGAAAGCCCAAAACCCCCGTGCTGCATATTAATTCTGCGGCGTACACACGTATTGCATTCTTAAACTAGTGAGCCTTTGACGTCATTTTCTCCTCGATCCAGCTCTCTCAAGAACATAATGTTAGTAATGGCGGACCATTAAATAGGAAAATTACAGTTAAAATAAAGAGGTGTCTTTTTGAAATCAAGGCTTAAGACGTGGGTCACTTGTTGTTTTGTTAACATACTTTTGAAATCCAAAGAAAAATATGAATTGATTTTTTGGTCCCAGGGGCACTTTAAGTGATCTTTCTAGTGGTGGGGTTCAAATTTAAAAATGATGTAATTTAAACAACGTGTAAACCTTTGTGCAGTCCATTTTGGCCTACTTTGGAATGGCCTATAGTTAGCTGAAGAATAACTTGCCACTTCATTTCATTTCTAGTGTTGCCAGTCACTGTTGGACGGCTTGGGACGCTTCAGTGAATTTGCATGCGTGCGTCATTATGCAAGCATCCATATGAAGCGCGCAAATAGGACTTCCTTAACAACAGATCAAACATGTTGTGTATTCACAACAAGCACACATCAAACTAGTAGAACAGTTAATCTTTTATATTGTACGACCATATTTTCCGTACTCCAAAGAAGGTATGACACGTGATACAAACAGGACACCAAACTCAAGGTCTAACAAAAAGAGACCATCCAATTGGTGTTCATTGAACTATAAGAAGCCTCAGTCGTTTGTGTTTAGTCGAACGTCGCTGAAAGCTAAAGATAATCTCAGTTCTGACAAGGTAAAACCGAAATCCTTTGCTTTATTGTTGAGTAAGGCAGTATATACGCTTTCGGGAAGTTCACCAGGTGTGATTCAGAATAAGTGTAGGTATATTGGTTGGCGCCAAAGCCGAACTATGCAGCCAGCTTGCCGCGCCCATGTTTAGATTACACGATACTGTATTCCATAAACCAACACTCCTTTTAGGTCCAACATTATTTCGTAAAACCATGAAAACGTTCCCCATCCATGAGAGAGCTGCTGAATGACTCATTGTATGAATTGAAAGATGTCCTCGATCATGATGGAGCCGCGTGAATGCATGAGGTAGCGAACATAATGGTGATAAACATTGAACCCACGAAGAAAATGCAACAGTAAATTTTCGAGAGATCTCTAACAGATAGCGGTGAGCTGAAGCAAACTACGCCGTTGGACTGTTGTCGAATGCACGAGATAGAATGCAGTACCCCTTTCGAGCAAAAGAAATATGGTAAAATCAGTTGAGGACCGCTTAACATGCCAGAAGACGGAAAACTCGTCTCAGGCGGACTTCCGTTTGACAGAATACCTTTTATTATAAATTTAAAGCCGGGCTGTATGCCGTTGTAAATTGTTACTCTAAGATGATTCCTCGGTATATATGGAGGAAGAAGCAGTAAAACTGAAACTCTCAAGAATTGTCTCAAATCGTCTAAAACACTACCCTGTACAGATAAAGACAGACAAAAAAGTTCAGTAGTTTTTATTCGTCATCGTTCGTAATGGCAGTTAACCCACAAAAGGCAACGATAAAGGCGAAAGTAAATAGCTATTAAGCATAGGGTTGAAGGTCGCCTTGACAAATGCTGGCTCTAGTCATGAATGGAGAAGTCACGCGGTCACTGAACAAGCAGGCTGTCCGGGCCAGTGAGAATAGTTTTGTAGTCCGTATTTTAACGTACATACCAACAAAGCAACATTTATTACAAACGATATTTCATAAAAGGTTATAGTACAAGTTCCACCCGAAATCGAGTCAGGTGGAAGCAAATAAAACACACACACACACACACACACACATATATATATGTATGATCCAAGGCAAGAGAGAGAGATAGCATCGAAGAAAATGTCTTGGCTTCTTGCCTGGGGCCAAAACACGACGACAATTAAACTTGGCAGAGGACCAACCTTTTTGTCCACTGAAGCAGTCAGGGTCCTGTTGACGGTGTAGTGCATGCCTCTTTAATGTCCCATTCGCGCCGGAATCCTTAGCCCTAAAAAATGCTAAGCCATCAGTTCACTGCAATGGTTAATTGTTTCTCAAGCAGCCAGTCCAGCAGCACTGCCTTGATCGTCAACAATGTCGGGTGACCACATGAACAATGAAGGAGTCAATACGAGTGACGTCAAACCCATCGTGCAAGACTTCGAAGAAAGGCAACAAGGTAATATAAAAAGGCAAATTTTCAGACGCAGAAAGGTTGTTAAATGTAGCTTGGTCATAAAAAGACATATTGTTTTTTGTTACACGGACGAGATTTAAAGGGTGGAAAATATACATCATTCGTAAAGCTCTTTTGAAACTACATCCGGGACTTGGCGAATTTTTCATGTCCGCGTCAATGACAATCGTTAAAAAAAAGCTGGTGACACACGGTTCAACATTGTGCAACGTTTGTTACCCAACGAATGTTGAACGATGTCGTATAGCAACTTGTTGAACGGAATAGAGCTTGTCTCTATTTTCGTTCAACTGTGTTCAACAACATTCAACACGCTGAATGGCCTGCTTCAACAATCAACATGGCATGACACACTGTTCAACATTTGTTGTGCAAGAAGCTGCAACATTTGTTGATCAACAAATGTTGAACCGTGTGTCACCGGCTTTAGGTTCCAGTGAAGTTCAGCTTGTTTGTAGAAGTTGAACGAACTGGAAACGTAAACTAGCAATTTTAAGTGAAGTTTTCGTGGACGTCGCTGTCGTAGATCTTAAGGTCCCTGTTGTTTCCACCACTCGAAAATGAAATTCATATCCTCGGCGCCCCGCATTCTGATCCTTTTTTGTTACCTTGAATTGCATTGGTCAGCAAAATGCTTAGCAAGTCCAAAGTTTGGAACACGGTTGAGCGTGCTAATATCGAGTTTTATTATATGAAGCACAGTGTTTTACTGGGAACTAAACCACTCGTAGATTCCAAAGATATGAATTTTATGTCCTCGTGCATGGCAAAAACAGTTTTTTGCATGGCAAAAACGGTTTTCTCAATGACTGGGGTCAAAAGATTTGGGCGAACTTTCCTAGCAATCTACCCTGCGAGCAGTGAATTCTCTTCTCTTCCTCGCTTTGGTAGCGAAACGAGAAACCACTGCGAGCAAGCGACCCGTTCTCTGTCGAGCATGCGCGGCTGACGACACTCACACGTCATTAACTCACGTCACATTATCGCACACGTTATGATCAAAATACTGGTTTGCAAACTAGTTCTTCCAGTTCTATTTTAATGTATTCGTCCCTGAATCAGGACGGAGCGGATCGCTTCCTCGCAGTGGTTTCTCTCTCGTTTCGCTACCAAAGCGGACAAGAGACAAGAATCCACCGCTTGCAGGCTACGACCAATCAGATGCAAAGTGAAAAACCAATTGCGACTTAGTCACGATTGGGAGCCTGCTGCGTTTACTGAGTATTGTCTTGGCGTTCTGATTGGCTACTAAAACCAAGTGAATTACTTCGATTTGTGGTCGGCTGAAAGGTAAATTTTCACTCAATTGAAAACCGCTGTAAAAGGAAACAGATCCGCGAGTATCAATCAAGCTCAAGAAAGCGATGCACGCTAATGCGTACGAATTTGGCAGAATGCCTTATTTTTGCTAGCTGTACTACGGCAGTCCTGTTACTATATTAGTTCGTCTTTAATCACGATAAGAACAAAAAAAAAGGGGGGGAGACCTGCAAAGCACTTCAAATAACTATTTGGATGTACTACTCTACAATCCCAATGCGTGCAATCCCCTTGGGACATGCCACGTGATAAATAAGCGCGAAAAAGATGAAATTCCGAGAATGTAACGCAATTACAATCATGTAACGGTAGCAACGAAATTAAGGAAATCACCAGAAGGTCGCCACAAGTCCTCAGAGATTTTTGTTTTTACTTCAGCTCCTCAGCCAACGATAATTCTTCCCCAGGTTGTGGCGAACAGGGCTATGCAATTCCGAGTCATTTGTGGTCATTGCGGAGGACTCTATTTGGTATGTTCAGACTGATTTAAGTTTCGTTTATAAGGTGTGGCGCAATCTTCTTCATTTTCTGTTATAAACTCTATAAATTTTCCCAGGTACATAACTCGTGCACTCTGGCAATATGCCCTCGTTGCCGAAAAAGGTGAGTTCTTTTTAATTTTCATTTATATTAATCATGGATTTACAAAGAACCCCCTCTGTAGGACATCTCGAAGGAGCCCAGCAAAAGATGAATAACTGAAGATATATAAAAATCACTTGTGTTCTGGCAGTTGTTGTTAATTTTCCTTTTTTTCACTCTGTTGTTTTAGTCCTCTCAGAGGAGCTCTAAAGAGTGTTTTTGCTTGACGTCACGGCGGCCACGCTGGAAGAATAAAACAAAGAAACGGTGGTCATGACATGTTGGCGGGGTGAAAGGTTCTTTTGGGAATTGACCTCCATCTTCGTGCAAATTCTTCCCTTCGTTTCAGTAAATCAATATGCCTGCTGGTCACGTGAACGAAAACACACTTTAGGGGCGGACCATCTAACTCTTGAAGGGGGAATATGGTTTATTCCGAAAAAATATATATATATCACGAGCCCATAACCCGGAGCCTACAATTCCCATACTAGGGCTATGTCACGGCATTTTTACAGACCGAGTTATTTTTAGACATGTTTTTCCTGCGAAAATTTCAGTTCCAGCTGGGCTCCTGGTTCCAGTCCGCAAGCGTTCAAGCAGTTAATTATGCAAGGCTTATGATTGGCTCGCAAGGTTCCTGTGGGACACGGAGGCTCCGGTGGGGGACTGAATTCGCGGGAAAATCAATCTAAAAATTGCTCGGTTTGTGAAAATGCCGTGACACAAGCATATTGAAGTTGTACGCCCCGGGTTATGGTCTCCTGATGTATACATAGATATCCTGCAAACATATTTGAACAGCTGGGAAAAAAGTTCAGGTAAATTCAGTGAGCCGGAACAAAAGAATGCTACACAGAGAAAAAACTATCATGCGTGCACATGCCCTGTGGAAAAAAAATCCTTGTGCGTTGAAGGGCTTGAATAAAAAAGGTCATGCCTATACCAACTCATCCACCTCACCCCCCCCCCTCAAAAGTTAAACGGTCCGCCCAGTAGTAATGTCTACTTATTTTTCTATTATCCTGTCTTCAGTTTTTTTCCTGTGGTCTCTTTAAGTTGCGCGTTTTTGTGACCATGGAACCTTCTAGATCTCTGATGGATTCATTTCAGATCCTCTGTGGGAGATTACGCAAAGAGGCGTGCCATTCTCTTTGCCGTCGTTGGCATCTTGTTCTTGGCTGCCGGTATTGGAGTGACTGTGGGGACACTGGAGCTCGCCCGAGAACATGGCGGTAAATTTTGACCTAATTAAACTGACTGCGACCGTAACACAAACAGCCCTGATGAGATTTTGCTGTGGAAAGTCGCTGCTCGCTATCTATTGGGTGATAGATAGTGAGTAGTAAAAAGGCAGGCGTTTTGGACAAGAACAAAACAATGGCGGCTTCATCAAATCTTAAAGTCAATAAAAATTGGAATGAATTCGAAGGTAGTTTGTGAATGGATTTCTACTAAAAACAATTAGACTACAGTTGAACCTCTCTAATGCGAACACTAAAGGGACAGACGAAAGTGTCCGCATTAGAGAGGTGTCCGTATTATAGAGGTCACCAAGATTGCAACATTTTTAAGACTCCACTGACAGTTTTACGTGTTCAGTAACGAAAAATAGGCCCAGTGTATCTAAACTGACTAATATACGGTATCAGACACATTGATTTGTACATCTCAGTTACAGTACATACTTTATACGAATCGGTTATTTGAAACTAAAGGAACTACGTACAACGCAATGCTTCACCTAAAAAGGTACTAATAAAAGTACAATTTTCAAAACTCCAGTTGAAGATCAGTGAATAAAACGTTCATGCTTGCGTAATCACAAACTCGTGCACACTATATGTGAACTATATGTCAACACCGGATCACCAGAGTGTCCGTAATAAAGAGGTTAAGTTTATATGACTTCGCTCTCTGGGGCCGAGATTTAGTGTCCGTTGTCCTTATTAGAGAGGGTCCGTATTATAGGTTTTTTTTTTTATAGAAAACGGGTGAGAATTTTTTCGGGACAAAGGGGAATGTCCGTTATAGAGAGGTGTCCGTATTAGAGAGGTGTCCGTAAGGAGAGGTTCGACTGTACTCGTTCTCGTTTCTATGAGTCAAATAGTCACCTCGGCGCTACGCGCCTCATTCACTATCTATTGACTCATAGAAAACTCCAACTCGTAGTAGAAATGTTAATTAGGGTCCATTGTTTGTGTCGCATTTTTGTTTGGATTCATTGTTTTCGGAACCAATCCCGAGAGCCGTTGTAATACGTGCGTTGAAAACAGATCAGTGACCAGCGGTCGGGCCATTACTACTCAGCCCTCACTCAGCCCTTTTTCAAAGCGAGTCTAATTTCGAAGTCTGTGTTATGGAAATCAATTTTATTCACATGCAAAGTGAAACTAATTACTAATTAAACTTTCGTTCTTGGACTCGCCTTGAAAAAGACGAGGCTGACGTAAACTAGGAAAAGGCCCATTGATTTCGTGGGAGCGTGTCATTCTCGCAGTCGCAGAAAATCTGGTTGCATCCAATGTTCATTTCATTTGAAATTACATGACGTACCTATCGCAACAACCAATACCTGGGCTTAGGGAATATTACATCGTGTAAACACCAGAAAGTGTCTTGTTATCGAGCTGGCATTTGTTGAAATTATGCGGTTTTGATTCTAACTACAGTAGCTTATACTAAGAAGAAGTGAGAATGCATGCTATGGGGTTAACCGTCAGCCGTAAAACAGCCGAAAATTTAGTCGTCAGTCGTAAGAAATGTGGTTACTTGGTCAGCTCAGCTGTTTATGATTTATTGCTTTGAAGTGCAATAGATCCGAGAAACAATGAATAATTGAGAGAAAAGAACTGAAAAGGAAAATAAGGCATAAGGCGTAGGAAAATAGTCGAGCGCCAGACCATTTTCCAATAAAGGTATGTCTTTTTGGAAGCGTCCAAATCTCTTGTTACGATTTTTACGCCGTGAAATACGTCTTGTCTTGTACGCGTGGGTGAAGCTCCTTTGACGGTCACACGTTCTACCTTGGTACAGAAAAGAAACTTCCGTGGCCAAGTCCTTTCGTCCTTTTTTGGACTCGTAAATCAGTCGCAAAAATCTTCATTGATTGGTAAACTAACTGAAACCAAACCTCACAGAAACCCAAGCTTAGCTTAATCGCGCGCCCTTTGAACAACTGCGTCCATTTCGCCACCCTTGCTGATCGCTGTCTGCTTTATTCCACTAGGGTTCTATGTGGTGTGGATTGGAGCATTTGTCATTGGCGTTGTTAACCTGATGAGAAGCTGCTACTACTGTGCAATAACAGCCAGTTCTATAGAAGAACAGCCATAACGGAATGGACAAAACGTTCGGAAGAAACACGCCGGCCGAATCATGCTTTGCATTTAACTGTGTGCTCTCATATAATCTTGGGTAACATAAATATCGCCCGGTAGCTCTGTAAACTAGGGGAGATTTTAGTGTGATTGAGGGGAACCCTAAAACCCGGAAACCGGAATCCGGAATAACACTGGAATTAGGCCTACAAACTTTTGTTTAGGCCTAATTAGGCCTACAAACTTTTGTTTAGGCCTAAACAAAAGTTTTTAGACCTAATAATTAGGCCTAAACAAAAGTTCTTAGGCCTAATTCCAGTGTTGTTCCGGATTCCGGTTTCCGGGTTTTAGGGTTGCCCTGATTGAGGCCCGGTTCCAACGTCCCGCTATCGTTGTGTCGAACTCAACTCAGTAAATTGGGTTACTGTACTGTATAACAATTATACACAGGCGTTAAAATTCTTTGCAACAGTAGTAATGCAGTAGATAGCGTAGCTACTTGAAAATAGGATAAGCTCAATATAGATAAGAAGCAAGGCTTGAATTGGCCGGTCCATCTTAAAGCCGTTTTCAACTTAAAGCCCGCAAATTACAGATCTTATTGATCCAAGCACTTTCTGATGCAAATAAGCAATGCACTATAGATCACACCGGCCAAAACGAGTTCGTGACCGGCAGATTCAGTGAAAACATGGTTTGAATTAGTGCGAGTTCTCACTCACGCGCACTCAGAAACCTATTTTCAGTCGATGTTATCAAGTGTTTTCCTTCAGCCAACCATAAATCGAAGTCATTCACGCCTTGTTTTTATTAGCTAATCACAAAGCAAAGAGAGTAAAGCCAGCGGGCGCCAAGCGAGGGAAAATGAGAGCGACTGAGTCGCAGCAACTGGTTTTAGTTTCGCATCTAATTGGTTGAAAAGTTCGCACAAGTTTTTTTACCCAGTCATCGAGCAAATCAAACCCCAAACCTAAGAAATCCCGCCATTGCTTTCGATACCCAATTGAAAACTGCTCTATTTATCACTCAGAAACTCAGGTGTGCGTTAACTAAAGAAACTTTCACGTTGTCCTCTGAACTCGCGCTGAATTGAAATTGAAGCAAGGCATGAGAGCATAAAAAGTACATATTTAAAATCGGACATGTAAACAGGCTTTTAGAAGAACCCATCACGAGTGCCTTGCTTTTAGGTTGTCAGGATCAGTGACAACGTCAAAACTGGTTGTGTATGTATTGTAAAAAATAAAAAGAACGTAGATAGCAACGAATCGTGTAGTTCCTAAGTTGCTGCAGTCGTTGACGCAAGATATTTTCAAACATTCAGTTTTCGGTGTGAGATAAGTAGTACTCAGATTAAGATTGTAAAATAGTTTGAGCCTATGGAAAAATTTTGAAAGTTCAACATTAAAATGCATGCTCTTAGAAGTGAATCTTAATAATAATAATCATGAAGCCCATGACAACTGAGGGGCGTGGATTCTAAACAAAGATGAATATTAATGCATAGTTGCATGTAAACTTACTGTCATTTACTAGTCTACAGATATTTGTTAATAACCAATTCTCAAGCATTCTATATCGCTAATTTGTTAGATTAAGTGTTGTTGTGTGTAACTTACTGTTTTTAATAGGTGTTCTTTTATTTGTCTTGCCCCGCCACGATTAGCTTTCTGTAGCTATTTGCGGGGTAAGCCACTCACTCTAACTTAAGTCACATATAAAATTCAATTCAGTGAAGTCAGAATTCAACGACAAATGACAGTTGCAGGTTAATACGGGTACGTTCTGTTCAATTTAACCCAACACCCTAGTCGGATGGCTTCCGCCTGCGAAACGATGCCGAAAATCCGCACTCTCTCGCTCTGTGGAAATTTAGGCATAATTCAAACTCCATGAAAACGCTACGTGGCAGCTGATGTAAGAACGACAGAATTAACGGGGCAACAATTTTAAAAACGGACCAATCAAAAACCTCTTCGATGTCTCATTACGTGTTCCGGAAACTCTGTGGAGACTGGTACCAGTGTTGTATTGTGGGATCGTTTGGGTGGACGGTAAGTACGTGTTATTAAAGCAAATCGTAAGTAGATGCTGATGCACGGACTGCACGTGCCACAAACAAGGGAAATGCTAATTTGCAAAGCCACTGATTGCGAGGCTTACCCAGTTTGTTGATTGTTATGGTATTTTACGGAGCGACCAATGAACAGGTAAGAAACTGTATTTACAGGCACTCAACACCAAGAGCAACCCGGATGTCGAGAACTTCCGTTTGTAGTTAGTTCAGTAAATAAACCTTGCGCCCTAGTGGCTCTTAGGGCTCCAAAGCATTTGGGACCTTTAATACCTCCAAAGAAGGTCCCAGAAGTCGACCTCGGGAACACTACACATATGCACTAGAGAGCTTCGGTTTGAGTGGCACCGCTCGATAAAAAACTTGCACCCTATTCACGGGCCTCAATGCTTGACTCCAGTGAGGCCTGTGAGTGCACGGCGTGTTGACAACAGGACGGAGGCCTGGGAAGGAGCTTCAGGTGAGTAAAAGCGAGATCTCTTGTCACCGTAAGGGCATGGACCGAGAATTGCTGCAACGTCATCGTAATTGAGAACCTCTTTGTTTAAGAGTTCTTGAGCGAGCTGAAGATTACAAGAAAAACAAACCTTAATTGAGACAAGTGAAAAACAATGCCTTGCTACTGAGGGATCCTTTTAATCCCTTGCTAGGAGATAGTGTGTGAAACTTGTCACATGAAAATTTAGCAGGCCATCTCCGAGTTGGCATCAGCTTCTTTTGCAAAGCCGGGTCTAAGAGCTAAAGTTTTGTGATGGTAATAACTTTTACTCTGCATATAAATAAAAACTTATTTTCATAAGAAAGACTTCGCACTTAGACTCGCTTTGGGAAAGTGGCTGAGGTGAATTCGGAAATGGCCTGTTATACTCACAGCCTTCAGTTTGTCCAAGTGTTCCTCAAGGATGGCATCGGTCTTATGGAACGCCTTTGCAATCAATACGCGAGCTTCCTAGGTGAGAAAGCAATAACGGAACTCCTTACCACGGCGGATTCTTTTTAGTTCTGTCCCGCCTAGGTCAGCAATTGCTACTTGCGGGGCGGTCTACTTCTTCGCTGCATAATTTAAATAAAGTTGAAAGTTGAAGTTGAATTCTCTTTAATTTAATTGACTTCCAACAAGCTTGACGTTGACAGCAACAAATTCAATCAAGTTTGATGTCAGTTTGATCACCGCAGTGAAGTGAACAACTTGAACAGTTGCAAAGAAGCCTGGGAAAAAAACAAGGCTTGAGCGGGACTCGACCCCATGACCGTGCGATTGCGCTGCACACTGCTCTCACAACTCTACCAATCAGCAAGGAGCAGTGGTGAAATCACGTATTTCCCCGCTCCTACAGAGCTTTGCAATGCCTGACACCGGTAACATGATTTTCCCGCGCTGGGCACCCGTCACATCATTTTCCCGCGCATAGCAGAAATTACATCTTCCCTCAGTTTAACCGCAGTTGGCAGCAGTCACATCTTTTCGCGCGCTAAGCATAAAATTGTTTCGCCTATTCAAAATCGGTTATAAGCTGTGATGAGCTTTGTTTTGGTTTTTGAACTCATTTAAAGGAACCCAAATTTACCTCGTCCATAAGCTTGGCTAGCCTGTCGCTGTAGAATTTCTTAGCGGGGTCCGTTGGTTTGAGAACAGGGAACGAGATGTTACCTACTCGAGGACTCATGCCAAACGTCACAACCTACAACCATCACGTAACAAAAGTCAACGCAAGTTGAATGGTGAACGGCTCAGCGAGCAGTATTAAGTTATGCGGCAAGCGGAGGGTTTCTAACGTCTTTCTTGAAATTTCTCGACACTCGGTGATGGGGCGCCAAGATTTTTGGTCCATCACCGAGCGAAATAATGCAAAACCGAAGGAACTGCAAAATTACTATCGTCTTTTAACCGAAAACCACTAAATAGCAGCCAAGAAACTTGTTTATGTGATTAGCAATAATACGCTAGCTTCAATGCCCGTGAAGACATTACAGGGAGAGAGACAGACAGACAGACAGACAGACAGACAGAGACAGAGAGGGAGTTAAAGTTAATGGGACATTTCATGTGCATGCAGTGGACAGTGTTCACCTGCTTGTACGCTATGTCGGTTACTTTGCGAAGATCGTCCTCAGCTCCTTCAAAAAGAATAGAGTACATCAGGGAAGACATTGAACTAATCGATAAGCACAAGCAAAGGATGAAAAATTCAGTCGTCTAGTGGGTGTCAGCCGGTCACTCAATCAGTGAGTTAGTGAGCGAGTCAGCGGAATCGGTCAGTGAGTCATTCGGTGAGTCAGTCGGTCGGCCCCTCGGTCGATCGGTCGGTCGGTCAGTCTATTGATTATCAATTTTCCTACCAGTTGTAACTCTCTTGAATATCTTAGCCTCCGCAGCTCGTCCTCCCAGGGCCATACACATCCGATCAAACAACTGCGTGAAACAGACACGAAAAGAACTTCAAGTATTAGATAAATCATCCTATTTCAGATCCCTAGTTGCTTTACGACTGCACTGGCTTCTTACTTCCTAAAGGGTTCAGAACATCCCTGGGGCAATTAACGACGAGTGAACAAAGTCGACATTTGTTTGAGAAAGCATGTGGAAACGTGTCTCACCTGCTCGGTACTGTAAAGTTTGTTATCCGAAGGTAGATACTGTGCATAGCCCAAAGTCGCATTGGTACGAGGAACAATGGAGACCTAGAGGGGCAACAGATCAATACCTCTTGTTCACTCCACTGAGAAGACTTAAAATTTATCACAAACGTATACATGGCATCGGCATCAATTATTTTAAACGATAAATTTCAATAGTGCCAAAAGTAAAATACAAGTTGCAATAGCTGAAAATGAAAGCAGTTCTCTGTTAACCTCAGTATCTGTTCACCCTCTCTAAAAAAAAAATGTTTTTAGTGTCTGTTTGCGTGATCCAAGACTGATTTACGCACTCGGTGGAAGTTTCTTCTTAACTATTCTCTGTTCGTTGCTTCGGCACTCCGCCGACGGTGATCCGCCTTCCGATCGATTACGATTCGACCCGGCCGGCGCAAAAGGGGAAAAATCCACTGGAAATCGCCACGGAATTTTGCTTGTCTTTTCGGGTGTCTTTATTTAAGTGACGTATATACTGGGCTCCAGCTTATTACTCCCATTTCAGAAGTCTTTATTTAAGTCACCTTGAGCAAGGGATCCGTGTGTTCCAACATCCACCCAACCACAGCATGCCCAGCCTCGTGTATGGCCACAGTTTTCCGTTCTTCAGGCGACATCGAATGGGTCTTCTTCTCCATACCTGAATGTAATGCTCAATCCTTCGTTATTGTTTAGAAACCTTCATCATTAGGAGACCCCCACGTCAAATATGGCTGAGCGGAATTGAAAACTTCATTTCCCTGAGCGCGTAAGGAAATCGTTAATGAACGCGGCAGGAGACTTTCGTGTTCTTAAGTTCTTCTCCAAGAATTCTTATGAAAGTCATCAACGGAAATGTCGGACTTTCGTAAATGGAAATGTCAGTTCTAACGCTTACACGATCGAACAAAGAAGCTCACGAACATATCTAAGTATGCTTTGGTTATTTTCTGAACAACATTCACAGGACATGATTCCCGCGACACAAGTGATACTTGAGTGCATGCAGATATTATTCCTTCATCTTCAGTTCCCATGTTTGGTCATATTATACATTAAATTTTACGTACCAGCTATGATTCGCTCAACGGCATACTCGAAGTTTTTCTGATCGACACTTTTCTCGTTCAAGCGAGCCGCGTGCAGAGCAGCCTCGTTGCAAATATTGGCAATGTCAGCACCTTGAAAAGAAGAGGAAGATGCAACAGTTAAAAAGTTAAGGTCTTGATAATTGCAGGAAAGAACATGAATTCTTGAAAAAATGTCACACAACACAAAGGACTTGTTGTTTCGACGGTTCAAAACCACTCTCGTCGTCCGTTGCACGATGATTCGAAATTTGAACCTATCACGCTAATTTATGATAATTGTTATTAATCAATAGCCAGAATTACAATTAACAAATGAATAACTATGTAAAAACGGCGTGTTTAAGCTCTTAATCCCATGTGTGATTTTGTCAGGGGAGCTGTGGGGTTAGAAGTTAGCGCGATTTTCCGCGAGATTTTGTAGGCATTCGCGCAGTTACGGCATCAAATTTCCGCTTTCACCACCTTCCCAATACAACAGTACACATCACTTTTAAGAACACCTTACCGCTGTTTCCAGGGGTGAGTTCGGCCAGTCGCTTCGAGTACTGTCCGACAGGCATCTTGAGAGTAAGCTTCTTTAAGTGGACTTCAAAAATCGCCTGACGCTCTATCAGGGTTGGTAGATCAATCGCAATGTGTCGATCAAACCTTCCTGGCCTCAACAGAGCCTACAGAAAAAATGTACAGCGCATAAATATAACGTCAAAAATACTGGTTAGGTTTGACTTAGCTTATTTTTTTTCATAACAGCTTCATCGGGTTTCATTACTTTATACATAATTGTATATAAAAAAGGAAAGAAAGAAAAAGAAATAAACAACAACAACCTTTTACAACGAAATAAGCAAAAGAAAGAAAAAAAAGAAAGGGGATTTGTATCCAAAGGGCCAAGCACGAACGCATGGTTCTCCTTATCAGGCGGTAACCGGTAAAATTTACCGCTTGTAAGAGCACTTATTACCGCCTGCAAACGTTCAAATTGTCGCTTGTCCTTCGCAGAACGTCCAACATTAACCAAATGCTTTACCGGTTTGAAAAGGTCCCTTACCTGTGGTGCTGAAAACTAGGGAGAACCTTGCGAACGGGACCAAAGGATCCATGCAAGGTACCGCCGTTGACTGTAATATGCACACCACTTGAAACATTTTCCTACCTGGTCCAGAATATCTTGTCTGTTGGTAGAAGCCAGCATTACGACACCTTCCATCGTGTTCATACCTAATATTCACAATTAAATACAGACTCGGAATAAGACTGCCAGAAAGAAACTACCTTTGTCCTTAATGAATCCGCAATAAATCAACTCACCATCCATTTCCACAAGCAACTGATTCAAGGTATTTTCTTGTTCGTTGTTTCCACCAAGAGAACTGAATAATACAAATAATAACAAAGTCTAGCGAGACACGGTTCAATAACAAGTCCACCCTTTAAGAGCCTGTAAAACTTTGATTTTGTACTAAGAGGCATTGTTCCAAAATCTGTGATAACCCATACGGTTAAACAGTGCCATACTTTCATTGTCACGAGTTTCCAAAACATGACGCTACCTGGAACTCCTAACGAACCTAAAGTACTCCTGGCATGCTTCAAAAGATCTCTGTTTTGCCACTACGTGTGGTGGAGTTAATAATAAATAATAATAATAATAATAATAATAATAATAATATCTGACCTGCTAATCGCCCTTTCTCGCAGTCGGAGACTGAATTGCTAAGGGCGCAGCTCAACGAGGTCGGACCGAAGGAGCTGTGCTGCCGGCTAAGCGCTCGGCCCCTGAGTACGACCCATGTATGACCTCGGAGCACAGCACCACAGCCTGATGGAATAGGCCGGGAGTCGATTTTGAGGAGGGAGGAAAACCGGAGTACACGGAGAAAAACCCACTTGCCAATTGAATGACACTTGCCACTTGCCAATTGCCAATTTGCCACTTGCCAATTTACACTTGCCACTTGCCAATTTACACTTGCCAATTGAATGACACAAATAAATTCTATCAAAGGATCTAACTTAGTAAAAATTTGGAATTAGTATATATCTAAAGTCTATATGCATCAGTGAAGGCTACAAGTTCCTACAACACAAGTTCATTGATGTGTACCCTTTCAACATCCTTACAGTACTTGGGTTCAATTATGAAAAAAATAAACAAGTTGATGCGCCATCATTCAATGGAAACTCACGACCATCAACTCACTTTCCTTTCCTTGATCTCCCAATAGCATCCACCTCATCGATGTACAAAATACACGGAGCAAGCTTCCTCGCTCGATTGAACAGATCTCTAACCCTAGCTGAACCAACTCCTGAAAATACTTCCACAAAATCAGACCCAGCCATGGTAAGGAAGGGAACAAGTGCTTCTGTTGCTACAGCTTTGGCCAACAGGGTTTTGCCTGTGCCTGGAGGACCAACAAGGAGGGCACCCTTAACCCAGAAAAGAAAACAACATCACAGAATTAATTTGGGTTCATTTAATGTAATGTTTAAAAAACGAGCAGGAGTGTTTTATCGGGTTTAAAACCATGAGGCGTAAAACACGTGCTGCGAGTTTTTTGAACAGCTTCAAAAACACTCCACAAAAAGCGTGTCCCTCTGGAGTCTGAACAATGGTTCAAACTTTGCAAGGAAAATTACTAGCATACAAGAAAAACAAGCAATGCTTATTAGTATTCTTTATATTCCATTCTTTATATAATATTCCATTCTTTATATAAAGAATACTAACCAGGAGTGTTTTATCGGGTATAAAGCTCATGCACGTGACGTTTTATTACTGACTTGATAGGCTGTTAGGCTCATGAATTATTAATGAGTTTTTGAAGGGCATATAATGGAATATACAGTGTAGCATGAAAATTTTGCAGGAGTTTTATTTTGCGGATTGGTGATTTTTTGTGGTACTTGCGGGAACTAATTTTTGCGGATCGAGGTCAATCCGCAAAATTCGCAAAAATTAGAACCCGCAAAATTTTCATGCTACACGGTAGGTAAGAATATAATCAAAGGGCTCTTAGCCAAAAACGTTGTAGTTGACTTTTGCAAGGTTTTTAGGTCATTTCGCAAAATCACGGCCAATTTCCACCGAATCAACTGCACTAAGTAAAATTACAGGCCGAACCTCCCCTTGCCATATGCCCAAAATTAATTATTATTATTATTAGTAGTATTATTATTATTATTATTATTAAAATAGAAAATTTTTTCGCTTCTCACATTAGTTAATAGTAACACTTTATTTCAACTATCAAAACAATTAGTAATATTTACAATTTTAAACTATATATTCAAAATTATTTAAAAAATTTTAAAAACTAAATTTATTTGATCACGATAAAAAAAACTATGATATATGAATAATTTAAAAATTCTAAAAGCCTAAAATTATGAGTACAGATGTAGACCAGCAACAGCGAGAGTGAAGTCTTCTGAGACCTCACGTGATTTGAAAGGATAACTAGATTATCTAATTATAATAATGATTATTATTATTATTATTATTATACCCCCCCCATTTTTCCCCAGGACCAAGAATTTTTTTCCTTTTCTTTCGCTATATTGTTCACATCACCTAGCATAGTTAATTCCATAACTTAATTTCCACCCCTGGCTTCAAAACCACTTACAATTTGCCAACTGTTACTTAACTGTAAGTAAATACAACCACTGTAAAAACCAACTCACATTACCTTGGGAATTTTAGCTCCAAGCTCTGAATACCTTAAAGGTGACTTGAGGTAGTCCACAAATTCCATCACTTCAAGTTTTGCCTCTTCCATGCCCGCAACATCTTTGAAGCTACAAGGCAAGTAAAATGGACTTCAGTTACGAAGAAACAAGTCTACAAATAATTCTTTTAAGTGATCAATAAATTGGTGTACGAACAGGTCTCTTGCAGTCTTCAGAAGATTTACAATTAAGTTTCAGGCCCAGTATATTATTTTACTTCAATTACTTTTCAAGTTTAATACAATGTACCTTATTCCTTGTCCAGATCCGGGCATCACCACGGTTGGCTTAGCTTTGATATAATTTGACTGTTAGAATAACCACAGAACAGTGTCATGAGTTAATCAAAACCACCTGAAATGACCAATTGGTATACAGTCATACAAATCGAAACACCAATTCACTGCCAATAATTTTACTTGAAAGACGTCAGAAAAGATTCTACTAGCATCAACCAAAGTGTATCTTCATACCCACAGCACCAGTTACAGTAGTTACCTAGTCAGCAATATAGTGAATATTATGTTGGACTTTTCCTTTATCAACTTACAAATGGATTGCCTCCTAAGATCCCTCCGGACTTGTTCCGAGTTTTTGTTCCTCTGCCGTAGACCATGTACCAGATGATTGCCAGGATGCCGATGGACACAGCAGCATTCAGGGCTGTAGATCTGTTCAGAATTAAGCAATAATAACTTTTTCCATGTTTACACAGCCTCATCTAAACACAAAGGGGGGTGAGAGAATTCGAGACAGTTATACAAACCGGAGACACAGTCTCAGGTTTGCATAACTTTCAAGAATTCAACATTGGGAGGGGG
>BLFK01000463.1:1213691-1231121 GCA_014634185.1 Astreopora myriophthalma
GCATGCATACATCAAATGCTTTTTTCATGCAGCCCATTTTCCCAACAGTTTTGTCCAAGATTGCAGTGTTACTGCAAAGCAGAATATGAGAATTGTGTTCCAAGATAGACTTAGCCCTGTAAGGAAATCAACACACTGTAACATGTTGGTGAAGAGGAAGTCCACCAGTCAGAAGGCAAAAAATGAACATGTCTGAGGCCTGAAAGAATGGAGTAAATGAAGCCGACAAGTGCAACATCCCAAGTGTTCATCAGCCGATACTAAAGGTGGCATTCACTTACAGCAGTTCATTCCTGGTTCTATATCTGATTGGAATGTAGTCATTGGATGGTATGCGAAGCTCAGCTTGAGCAGCTGCCATCTTCTGTTCAAAGCTGTCCAAGCTTGCAATGCTGAACACAAAATGGGGGCCATGGGTCATAATCTGCAGAAGTAAAAAAAGAGACTCCCAAGGTTTGATCATGCACGAATTCAGCACAGGCTATCCAACGCAGTTTGATATGGTAGCCACGATATCACAGAGAATAGCGTAATTCTAATAATCCAGGCTCACCTCCTTTCCTCCCACCACTGCTCCTCTGTGCAAAAACACAAACACCTTGTCCTGGCTTGATGGCACATCCAAATGCTCCACCTAGGAACAAACAAATAAACTTGGTAAAAAGCAACTGGGCTCTTGTTGTCGTGAAGAGTGCTTTGAGGAGAACAGGCCCCAGTTGTTCGGAAGGTGGATAACGCTATCCCCCGTATAAGCACTAGCAAATCCAATTGACTTATCCAGTGGATAGCGCTATCCACCCTTCGAACAACTGGGGCCAGGAGAAGAACACTGCAGTGTATATGCATTCAAGAATGTAAGATGATGCATTAAAATAAACAGATTTGGATTCATTATGAAACACAACCTCATGCAACACCAGTTGACTGTTCAGTCACTGCTGAGAAACTTACAACTTTACCTCTCCAGTAGAAAGCATTTCCCTGTAAAACGTTGACCATGTGGTTTCAGGGGTGGGGTCAGATCCTGCTGTCAGGAAGTAGAAAACTGCCAACATCAGCCAAGGAAGAATGGACACCCAGCCACCCTGATTTCCTGGGTCAGAATCAAAAGGACCTGGTGTGCCACCTCAAAAAAAATATGTATACAGGTTAGGAGTAATACTATCAGTAACTGGCTGAAGGTCTGTATGCATAAACATAGTAACTTAGTTTGGTTCTCTTGTCAAATCACAGCAACCAAATTCAAAGAAATAAAATGGGTCAGGCATCAGGCCCATAGGGAGGGTGCGATGGGTGTTTACATCATTGTGGGAAAAGTGATGCATTTGTTTGCCTAGAAGCACTCAAGGAGACTTGATCTTGACATACTACTCAAAGATTAAGCCCAAAATCCATTTCCACCTAGAGATTTTTCTTAAGTATTGGTGTTTTTACGTTTAATCTTGACTGTCTGATCTCAGACAACCCAAATTTTCAAAATTTCCCAAGGAAGCATGCCCCCAGACAGGCCAGTACGCAGCTATTACAACAGCCCACACGATTGGCTCAGAAAACAATAGAACCATTAAAAGAAACAACAGAAACAATGAACCCTAACCCTATAAACAATAGGGCTGCGTCCTAACCAGATCCAATGAAATTAGAGGTTGTAAATAGCTGCGTGGTATTTGCCTCAGACCCCCCAGAATCTTGTGCCTCCGAGGCTCATCAATTTGCCCAACAAACAAAAATTCACCCGCCCTCCCCCAGAGCAAAAACCTGTCTATGGGCCTGGGTATCCTATGAGTCACCAGACACCTCATTGCTTTAGCAGTTGTCATTCTCATCACCCTTTTAACCTGATACTAGCAGAGATGCCTTTCTTTCACCTAAGTTTACCTTGTTGACGCTCATCTCCCTTGCCATGCTTTCTTTGGTGACTTGTAAAAAGGAATCTAGCAACATCTAAATAATCAAAATGCCACGAATGTGAAATACAAGCATTTTAAATCCTATACACTCATTTTAAATGATTTGTAGAGCAGACATTCCAATGTCCCGAAAAAGGTGTGTACCCAGCAGTCCATGAATATCCTGTTTCAAAGTACTCTATGTAAATTACCTTAAATCTTCCACCTCCAAAAAATATAAACTCCTACTTTGGTTATATAAAATATTAACAGAACTTATTGGCCCTTGGTTCTGAAAGGGAG
This sequence comes from Astreopora myriophthalma, assembly GCA_014634185.1. Taxonomy (NCBI): domain Eukaryota; kingdom Metazoa; phylum Cnidaria; class Anthozoa; order Scleractinia; family Acroporidae; genus Astreopora; species Astreopora myriophthalma. The sequence continues at coordinate 1,215,884 of BLFK01000463.1, forward strand.
AATTAAGTCAGTTAAAAATATGCAAAATTAACCCTTAAATTATCTGAAAACTGGCGTGTTCTGCTAAAAAATAAACTAGTAATAGTTTTTACTTCATCTGCCCCTGCCTCAGATAATATGGGTGGCAGCTGAGGTGCTTTCCAATTATATACTGAACAATGTGATGTCTTCATATTATGTTAATTAGGTAGTTTAAAGATGCAACAACAAACGGCACTTATGTTCAGTTTCCATCAACATTTATTTGACATGCTATTAAGTGAAAATCAATCTACATAATTATGGAAATGCCTTGCAAATATGACAGTACAACAACAGGAACATTAACTAGAAGACAACATTTTTTGTTGTCACAATTGCTACGCTAAAGAGCACTTTGATACTCACATTTTCCTTGTGAGTCAAGTTACCCAGAAAACCGTGAATGCGGTGTCAGTACCAATACCACTTGCACCCCCAGATGACCCATACAGATACCACCCTCCAAGCTTCGTTGAGCAAATCAAAATTCATTTCCCCCATACAATATCTACCAATTTACATATTTACCCTTTTTACACCGGGACTTCTAGGATGCCTCCTCGGATTTTAGCCCTCAACAATTGGGGAAAACCCATATATATATATAGTATAATAATTTAAGTGTCTTCCTCACCAAGCCTCACACCTTTCCTGTTCAGAAGCAGAAACACTTGACATAAGGAAGGAGAATGAAGATTCCTTGCTAAAACTTCCACCTTTAAAAAGAGAAAGAAAATTGTCACATTTAGCAAAGAGTTTAATTTTGCATACACACCTCCTGATATTTAAACAGAGAACTTTAAAAAGTTCCAACCTGCGGAGCTTTTGTTAAGCTTCCAAAATATCTCCTTAAATTGCATTCGATGCATTTTTGCCTCAGATTGGTTGGAGATAACCGTTCTTTGTTATTATAACTCAATGAAGACTTGCAAGTGCCAAAACGTCTTGAAGCTATGGCGTAATTATGTAACAATCTGGCAGTGCTGAATCCCCGATATTTCCAAGATTGCCTAGGTAACGCGTCGAGCAAAAGCCGATTCATTTTGCCATATCTCTGCTGCTGCAGTTAAGGCCAAGAAAAAGACCAGTTTCGCGTTAAACTCCAAACGCTGAGGATCAACACGGCCGCGGTGGCATCCGCCATATGTTTGTAGCACCTCCGATACATTGAACAGCGGTTAACAAAATAACATGTGAAGACTCGTGCCAGAGTCTCGCTGCTGAATCGAACACGAAATACTGGACACTACTAAGTGACGTAAGTCACATGATCTACTGAGACTGCGCGGTCGGAATTTACGTCATAATTATTCCTCGTGGCAGCAAACGTTGTCGATACGTTTTGAGGGGAAGTTGATAGGGTGGAAGTTAGCAGTTGATTTTTACGAAGATTTTATCCTATCTTGTACCCTGAAAAAGACATTTTAAGTCCTGGAGTGTGGATGTCCGTGTTTCTGGATCACGATTACTGCGCTGTGATGCCCTCTGACGAAATAAAGAACGACAAGACCCCGTCAGAAACAGACGGTGGAGCAGGGAAGGTGACGGGCGCTCATCGGAGAAAGCAGCAGTTTTCTGTGAGAGAAGATCTTTGCGTTGAATCTTCCGATACTGATGTGATACCTAGCTCCTTGTCCCCTGCACATAGCATAGACAGTGGTGTAGATTCAGGCGGGGATGATTTCTGGGCGAATTTTTCTACATCTAGCCAGTCTTGGAGGGATGAACTTGACTTCGGTTTATACGATGACGATCTGAAAGATATAGAAGCCCTTCTGAGCGGTAGCTTTCATGCAAACGAACTTGCGGCTGGAAACGATGCCCATAGCAAAGATTCTGGAACTCCTTCCACGAAAGCGAATGTTCCTTTGCCCAAAGGGAAGCAAGTGTCAGATGAAGACGAACAAGCCATCCTCGAAAGGAATAAAAAGAATGCCATTGCAGCTCGAGAGAACCGACAGAGGAAGAAGAAATACGTTGAAGGGCTCGAGAGTGAAGTTGGAAACTTAAAACAGGAGAATAAAACTCTAAAAACTCGGAATGAAAGCATGTCGAAAATGATCATGAAGTTATCCAATGAGGTGAAATATCTTCGTAATATTCTGGCTAATCAGAGCACGATTTCGCTCTTGCTGAAGAGTGTCGCTGCTACACCAGGAATTTCTTTGACATCTTCACTTTTGCAGTCATCAATCAGCAAAGATGAAGGACCAGAAACAGAAAGTGAGAAGAGGCAGTACATCACAAGAAGCAGGAAAAGGAATTCGGATATTCACCAATCAGAGGACATCACTGATTGCACACCATCTAAAAAGGCCCGTGGTACTACCCCTGGTGGCGTTTGCCTTCATGTGAACAAGGGCAAAGTGTCATTGGAATTATGTGCAGAGTGCGAGGAGAAAGCATTGCAAAGTGGTTCCCCATGAATCTGTGAATAAAATGTCCGTATCACAGGCCAAGTATAATGTTTCTTAAATAGTGGAGACAATCTACGTGAGCAATGTGGTGGAAACACATGCCAATCATTGAAAAACATAGCAAACCGTAGCTGAGGTTTTGAACTTGGCATATCCATGGTGAAACTGCGACACAAAACAAAACAAAACAAAAAACACAAAAGGAACACAAAAAAAAACACACAAAAGGAACCTGCAGTTGTATGTATGGCTGTGTAATTGTCATGAATATTTGGCAGCATGCACTCGTCGTCTTTCTTTTTCCTTTTCAGGTGCAGATCCAGCCTGGAAGCAGGCCTCAGGTCATCATTGGCATGCAGAACAGACTGCTAAAATATAAATGGTAAAGTATCAGATTCCTAGGGTTGAAAAACTTGACCTTTCAGTGTGTTTAGACAAGTTTGGTGCAGGTTGTTTTCATATCGAATGAAGTGTCTACTTTATAAAATATAAAACTTGTGGAGGACCAGGCAATCTCACCTGGCTGGAAAAATTTATCTGGTTTGAAAGGATTTGTGCTGTGTTTCCTTAACCGTTGTTATTGTGAACAAGATTTCTGAGAAGTTTATTTTGCAGTCAGATTTATTCAGGTGTATTCTGCCAGGTTATTGGTGCCTTTTAACACCTTTTTTTTTTTGGCCCAGAGTTTTTATCATCAGTGAGTTTTTAACTTGCTTGTGACTAGCTTAACTTCTGGAGCTTTATAGAGCAAGTAGAATTAAAAAGAAAGACTCCATAGCTTGCACACCCATCTGTAGTTCAGATCTGATGTGCTTTTCTAAACGCTTGAAAGGTCAAGTTTAGCGTTGTTAATGAACAAACAATGTAACTGACAAACAGTCGTTTTTCCTTTTTTGCAACTAAAGCTGTACCCTCTGCATCGTTGAGGCTTTGGAGAGCCGCTTCTGGACTACTGTTTCTAGGTATTGAGATGTAAGGTTAGTTCACTTTAAAATGAAAGGACTGAAGAGGATACCACAAGACCACTAGCAACACAGGATAGTTGGAAAACAAATTTGTGCACACACCAAAAAATAAAATATGTAAAAGAGAAATAGAAGATTTCAAGAACATGGTACCATTGTTTTTTTTTTTTAATTTACCTGTGACTGGATGCATGCCTTTCTTCAGATATGTGTATCACATAGAGAGTATCTCGCTGAAAACATTTGGGGTAAAAATTGCTTGTGTGGCCTAGTCTTTTTATACCACTAAGAAAGCGTTGAAGAAGAGGCTCGTTGTGTAGATATAAAGTTTGTTAAACTTGTACAGTAGTAGTTGCCTTCAGGCATTTGTTTTAAAAAAATTTTGTTTAAAAAAAAGAATTGAAAATTATAGTACTTACATAGACTGTATAATTAAAATAAAAGGAAAGTTGGTTTACATTGCCTTCTTTGTTTCAGTGAAGTTAAAAGGGCACCCAACCCTAAAATATTTTGTTCTCAAAAGTGAAATTTCAACAACAGAAACATCTATTTCACATTCCTTGCAGAAGATTTTACTTTTAATGGGCCACATAAGTTCTGTAAAGTAAACAGAACTGGCAGTTTCTCCATGGCCAAGCTAGCGAAAGGCATGGGTCTATTCCTGAAATGATGTTGGAAAACTGCTTTTGAAAGAATTTTGCAATGCATAAGTTTTTCCGTCATCCCAGGAATACACTCACACCTATCACAAGATCGCACATGCGTCAATCCACCTTATTCTTGATAGCTTCGTGGTGACATTGTTATCATGCAAATTAAACTACGCGTTTCTCAGGGGGGATTATCTTAAGGCCAAGAGATTTTATAGGAAAATTCATTACCTGACGAGGGAATTCTGTGTTAACTGATATCGCACAAAGCGCGAAGTGATGAGTGCGATATTGGTTTTCAAGTGCAATTTAATGCGGAATTCACGAGTCAGGTGATGAATTTTCCTTGAATTGCATAATTGAGTAAAATAAGAAAAAAAGAAACTCGTTGCTGTTGTTGTGTTACAATTTGACGACAGTTGTTACTATCGGAACTATCACTTAGTCTCGTTTTCAACTCGCAATTCCACGCTAAATACCTGGCCTCTTTAACCAATCAGAATGCAAGATTTTATTCAATTATGCGATTCTACCAGATATTTTATCTTAGATGAATTTTTTCATCTTCATCGCATGTTTCCAGCCGTAAACTAGAACGATTACACAAGTTAGTTTGAAAAGAAAAAAAAAAACAAATGAAGCAGTGAAGAAGTGAAACTACTGAAGGGAAGTCAAAGGGATTAAATTTTGATGATAGGTATATAATTTCCAATGTTAACGTGTACTTTTGGCAACGTTACCATAACATTGTGAGAAGTCGATTTTCCAGAATTTGCCGTTTGTCTAGTGTTTGCCCCCTGCAGAGCACATGGCTAATTTGCATGACAATTTAAAAAGAACCATGGCCACTATCGTGAATAAGGCCTATTGACTGCTAGTGTTTTCTGAGTTTTATGGTGTGGGGTTTTGAGGGGTGTGTCTGCATTGTGAATTTCACAGTGCATCTTGGAGAAGCCCAATTCCAAATTGGGAAGAATTCTGGGGAAAGAAGAATCCTGATGTATTGTAGGTCAGGAAAACAAGGTACACAGGCCTATATTCAAGAAGCGTTTAACTGTGGCATTCAAATGCTGTGCATGTCCTTTGTTTTTGGCATGGGTTGTGATATGAGTAGCACGTGGAGTCTGTGTTGACCTGTACCCGTCTTTAAACTAAAAATGTAAACCGTTGAATGGACTGAGATAACCTCAAAAATAAGGCGAACTCCCCTTCTTGAGCTGTGCTTGTTTCGTGCGTGAGATGCTATGTCAGCACCTCGCAGGGTATAAGGGTATTTATGCCTTCACTTGCGCAGATAGCCTTATGATTCAATAGGGAAGACTGCAAGTGCCGTAAAATCATACAGGTATGTGCGACCGCAGCTGGAGTTTGGTCTTTTTCTCGCCTTGACTCGGATGTGGTATTTTCATTCGTAATTCATTCACTCATCCATAAGTAATAAGCACGTGGCATGAGCCGAACTCATCCCATTTGATGTCCAATAGGCCAAAATCAGGGGTCAGTACGCAGCTATTACAACAGCCCACGCGATTGGCTCAGAAAACAATAGAAGCATTCAAAGACACAACTTAAACAATGAAGCCTAACCCTAAAAACAATGGAGCTGCGTCCTTAACGGATCCAATGAAATTAGAGGTTGTAAACAGCTGCGTGGTATCAGAAAATCGGAGGTATAGAGCAGTTCCTAATTGAGCTTTGAAAGTTGGATTATGCAACTGCGGAGTATGTTTGGTTTGTTTTGATGTTGTTGTTGTTTGGTGCTCTATTGGGGTATGACTGGATCAAAAAAACTTAGGCTAACTTTTGAATCAAGCAGAGGCCAAACTAGAACCTATAGATCGTTTTCATATGACTTCACGGCGGCCATATTGGTGTAGCTAACAATCTTCGGGAAATTGAACTTAATTTTTATGCAAATATTTCCTTTTGTCTCAGTAAATCAATATGGCTACTGGTCACGTGAGTGACAACGATCTATTGTACGGTGCCGGCTGGTTTTACCTTTGCGTTGACGTGACGGCCTACCGATGACGAGTAAATGGACCGTTTCCGAGTTGCTGTTTTCCTCTGGTTCAAAGCGAGTCTTGGTGCTCAACCATTCAAATGATAATGAGTTTGATTTGCGTGAAAATACCCAATCATTTCCATTTGAATGGTTGTGCACCAAGACTCGCTTTCAACCAGAGGCAAACATCAATTCGGAAATGGGTAGTCGCTTTTCATTGAAAATCGGTGACGGCCTAGTGACTAGTAAATTCGCTTGACGTGACAGACAAGTGACAGATCCGTGACGCTTCCGTGATGGTTGTCACATTTTGACCGTCACGGATGTTGACCGTCACGGGTTTTACCAAGGCCCCTGATTGACTGGTACGACCAAGTCTTGAATGAAACGATTTGTGGTTGTTCGAAGGGTGGATTTCCATCAGAAAGTAATTTGCCCTTTGAATTACTTGAGTTTGATTTTAGACGCTCGATTGAAAGCGATTCTAAATATGAAAAGTAATATGAAGTAGTCGGGTTGCGATCTGATGAAGTCGGAATTATACGCAGTTTTACTTTGAGATTGTTTTGTGCACTGAGATACGTGTACACCCACCCTTCTCAGCCCGAACAGTTTCCAAACTATAAATCTTTTATTTCTCACAAATTTTAATGCCACGTGTCTGATTTCCGTGGCCATTTTGCCCCAGTAAGTTCCCGGATGTGTCCGGGAATTCTACGCGACGCACAAGGCATTTTATTATTATTATTATTATTATTGTTATTGTTATTGTTATTGTTATTATTATTATTATTTAAAAAGTAGTAGGAAACTGAACTAACACGTAATTCAAACACGAATTTTCTCACTTAATTTTATTTGCCATGGAGATTTGTCCATTATATTAAAAACCGCTCTTTAAAGACTTCTAAAAGTTCCTTGACGCGAATTCAGTATGAACTCTATTTTAAAATAGACAAAAAGAAAAACGCTTAATGTATTTTCTGTCGAGAGACCGATGGAATAAATGTTGGGCCGAAGATCTCTTATATCGCTGATTAAACTGCAGTTATTGTTTTTGCGAAGTTAAATATTAGCTTTAGAGGACGAAATTCGTTTCCATGTAGTCGTAACGAAGATGAGAAGCTCTTTCCAATTGGTTCAGTTCCTGCTTGCATTATGGTGCGAAAGTCTCGTATATCATTAGAAACCGGAAGAATTCTTGACGTGAAAAGGACAATCACAAAAGAATTTTAAATCCAAACAAATGGAAATGTGATGACAAAATCTCTTTGATTGAATAATCGCCGTTTCTTTTTTTTTTCCATTTTATGAATCGTATTCTTTCAGGATTCCTCGTGGAAACACCAAAGCAGAGATTAGGCGGTTAGGTGAATTGTCAGCCACGGGGTCGGACTGAATTTATTCTTGTGATGTAATATTATTCGTTTATTCCGAAATGAAAGGAGTTGAGAGTTTGTAAATAAGCCAAAAACAGCCTCGGCTTCGAATATTGGGCTGAACGTTTGTAGCACTCGTGAACGAGTAAACCTGAGTGAAATGGCAACATTACTTGTCACCGTGTTACATTTTCTCTTTTCGCAGGAGCTATACTGAAGAGAAGGAAAGGAAAACATTTCTCATTTTAATTCCGTCCGATTATTGTTTCTGGGACTCATTGTACCATGCGGAAGACAGTGAGACCGCGAGCTGGAAAATAAATTTTGGCGTCAAATTTGAAACCATTTGTTGTTGCGCATGCTAACGACTGGATTTCAGCAGCAAAGGTTAATCGTGTGAAACAAGATACAACCCAAGAGCCTAGCTGAAAAGTTGAACGATGTTCGCCGATTGTTTTCCTTGCCTGTAAGTACAATAATGTAGTACGCCTTATAAATATCTTGGAAGTAACGTTGTATAGTGATCGCTTTTGCGCTAGAGGTTTGCTTGAAGCTGGCCACATCAGTCATTCACTTAAAATGGGTTTACATATACAGAATTGAATGTTTTAGAGACGCCCCCTGCACCGTAAACTGATTCATCCACAACAGAGGAAAAAGTTACAGAGTCTGTGCTAGCCAGCGGACACTGACTTCATTTCTTTCATTAGCTATGAGTAATTCTCCGGGTATAAAATTATACTGCCTTGTTTTGTTTACCGCGTTTTCTTGGGGGCTCTGAAAACGGTTTGTCTTGTAAACGCCATGTGCCATGCATGCATCAGTAAAAATGAACATTTTTCAGTTTTGACATTTATACCAGTTTTTAATAACTAAATAAATTATTCTTATATATTATACGAAATAACCAAATAAATTATAAATTATAAAGAGGGCAGTTAATACACGATTAATATTCTAGTTAAATGAACCTACTCTTTACTTGACAAAGTGTCTTGTGATGTAAAAAGCGCAATCAGACAGTGTGATTGTATTGGGAGCAATATGTGTATATTTTTTAAACAAACATCGCAAAAAGTGGACTGTGAACTGACACAGTCGTGGACTGCATTCTCGATCAAAGGTTTCCGAAGTTTAACTGTCTATGTTAAGTGACGTTTAATTACTTGGGCTTCTTCCGTACGGAAATCCAAGCCATTCTTCTTCGTTGTTCTATCCTCCACAAAGCTCACTTCCGGCGTTTGTGCGCAAGCGCTAACGATCTGGAGAGATTAAGATTCGCGTTTTGCGGTCAACGGCAAACGGCAGGCTACTGCTTGCCATAAAACCATTAAAATTCTCTTATTTTAGATAATTTTTCTTTCTAGTACTTGCTCGGTAGCTGTGATTGACAGGCAAGAAATAAGCTTAAATCAAATAAGGTTGCTTGGTTTATGGCAAGCCGAGCGACAAATTTCAACCTCACGTTTGCCGTTTGCTGCAAACGCGAATCTTAATCTCTCTCCGTGGATCTCCGTGGGGTTAAGAATATATGTGAAATTCATCAGCAGCCGCGGAACTTCACCTTACGACCCTCTATTGTGGACAATTTCCCATGGCCCCCAGAAATTCTCTGATGTTTTCTTTGAAAAAAAGAAACCTCTAAAATACGGACTCTCTCTAATGCTTTCTACTATAATACTGACAGCTTTCAATTGAGTATCGAAAGTAATTACGCGATTGCTTTGGTTTAGGCTTTGCTCAGTGATTGGATAAAAAATATTGCGTGAACTTTTAAACCAATCATAAACAAATTTAAGCCAATTGGGAATCCCTCGGGTTTTTCCATGCCTCGAGCAACTGGCCCCAGATTGGCTGGTGAATTGCTTAATTTTGTAGTCGAAGGCTGAAGGCTGTATTTCTACATTTTATGTAATTACTTTAGTTTTGGTCTTACGACACTCAATGGGAAACCGCTCTATAGGATATAGATATGGATGTGTGAAAATACTGCTTAACTGCGGGAGCTCTTGAATTTGCCGCGAGAACTATCTCCTATTTGCAGACGTAGATCGTTTTCACCGTGACGCTATCAAATTCTAAAATGAAAATCGTGGGATTTTCTGAATTTTCTGAAACAAAGATGGCGTCGCCATATAAAGCTATTAAAAGTTGCGTGCAACGTTTCGGCAAATAACTGAAAAATGGTGTACCACACAGTCTTGAAACTTTGAGAAGTTGTGTATGTACTCGTCTTTGATAAAATTTAATTTTCCTGGCCTTTTTTCTTGAACGGTTAATAATTTATTTTTTTGTGGCGTGACATTGAAAACGATCTATTTAAATACCTTGGTGTGGCTCATTAACAATGATGTGAACAATGGACGACCAAAGTTCTCTTAAGATTGGCTATTGGCTATAAAAACACCGGCGAAACCCCGGCTGGAGTGAGGTGCTTCAAAAAATAGAAAAATACGGGACTGGGTTGACTGTTACTCGGGCTTTATATGAAAGCCGTATGGAGGCTCCCGGATGTAATTAGCTTCTTCGTCCACCTATGACATCTTCCCTGTCATTTATGCGTCTTCGACGGGTATAACTGCAATGGAGTAGAACTGCAATGATCAATTCAACTGAACTGACGAATTTATCAGTAACGATAAATATGTGATGTTACGTGGTCTTCCATATGAAGAACGATCATTCCGGTTGCTTTAAAGTAAAATTGTGGTCAAAATTTCTTGTTCCGTTCCCGCACATCCGAGCCTGTAGCTTCTTTTTCCAAGGAGTCTTTTCGGGCGAAGTCAGAACAGGCTCGAAGTGTTTTGGTCAAATATTTAACATCTTCATCCAGTTGAGTGGATTAAGTCCGTATTTTCTATTTCATCTTTTATAAAATAAACACTTTTAAATTATTTACTATCTTTTGAATTCCCTATAGACTGAATACACAATACGAGTACTCTGTTAGAGAACTAAAGAAGTGAAATATGTTATTTGTTTTCTTTTCATTTCTTGTTCCGACATAAGAAAAACAAGAAGAGTATTGGAAAGTTGAACCTCGCTCGTTACTAATCCAAAGGATTTCCTATCATACAGTTTTTATGATATAGTACATTTTTTTTATTTTATCTGCGGGAATATTATCTTTTTAATTTATCGTAAAAGGGATTTCTTTAAATTCTCCTTGACATGAGAACATGATTCGCAATTCAAATTGAAGTTCAAATTTGCATCTTTGTGACTTCGTGTAAGTTTGATTTTATATTATTAAAGACATCACCAAAATTAGTCGTCTAAAAATCAAATATACAGTCATCTAGAAAGTGTTTCCGTCCATTTATACAATTAAAAATAGACACAACATAACTTTCCTGGAGATAGGGTTTCATTCTAGGTGACCAGTTTCTGTTCGAAGAAAACTATACAATTTCGATGCGGCTAAATCCCTTGTTTTAAGATGTTCTGTGACCATCATTTGCCAATGATCTCACTCGACCACCTGTTCTGTGCTCGAGAGCGCCAAAAATTTCCATGGCTACTCGTCTTCTTAAACTAAATTGAAGGGCCGTCTTCCTATCTCTGTGGCAGGTTTTGTCAACTCGTTTATATGACGAAGCCGTGTTTAATGAACTACAGGGTCTCAAAAAACATTAGTTATCGAAGGAATAACAAGTTATGGTTGGACACAGTTCTGTAAAGGTGTTCCTTCGTTCCGCAGTGTTGATTTATGGTTACTCGGGGGTTTCTTCTGGCGTAAAACATCTGTTTACAACCACCTGGTTGCGATATTTTTGTCTGCTGAATTTAAATTCCTACCCTGTTCATTAAACCCGACGCTGTTAATATACGTGATGCCATGGTAAGAAATAGTGCCAAAATATCACAATCGAATATTCAGACTTGCAGTTTAAAGGTTTTCCTAAACACTGATTCGCCTCGAGAGAGACTCATTCAATTACTCGGGTAGAAATACCCAACGAAAACATCACGACAAATGACCTCCCGTGGGTAAAAGGATTGCTAAACTCAACCGCACTTTATAAACGCTTTTAAAAGTTTCTTTTACGCGTTTAATCTGCTCGCAGGGGAATTGATTCTCGTGCCGCACACTGACGTATGTAAATTAGCCTTTGAAGGTATTGTTCTTGAATGAAAACAGTCGAGACAATTTAATACTAGCCTGAACTTATCGCAAGCAATTTCATATCTAAGGCGTTTGGACAATTGATGAGCTCAACGTAAACCAGTGTGAAAAACTTTCAACGTTCTACAGGGCCTCTTCAAGTATAGGAAGAAATGTGCGAGGGAGCGTTCATTCGATAGCGGATAAATCTATGGCGTTGTGGGACAAAGTGAGAAAGAGGCTAAGAAACTCTGAAGACTCCTCTGGATGCAGTTGTGGTCAAGATTACTCAAACAGCGAAGGTGTTTTCTACGAAGATTACTTCACAAGGTAAGCGGGTAGCCCTGGTCGCTCGGGACGGCGTGAAGTTTACCCAAGTTACGGTTTTTAGGTCAAAACTGTCGGTCAAATAATTTTATTTCTCACTTGCTTCTGACAAGTCGAGTGGTTTTAGACCTAAATATTTGAACGCGATTTCCAATTTTTTTTTGGTAAATCGTTAGCTCATTACGAAGCTCTCGACTTAAAGGAGAGTTTAGAGCCTTGCGGACCGGACAAAAGGGGAACATTTAAGTTTTACCCTACGCAATCTTGTAATCAAAGTCTTCCTCCGTTTCCGGTAAGCTATTCTATAGTAAATGTATACTAATTTACTCGCAAAGAGAAGCAGGAAGTTTTCTTTATATTTCTCAGTGTTGTTGCACATGAATAAAAACTATTGATTTGGGTTGAGAAATGAATTTTCTTGCGTGATTCGGCGGTTCAAGAAAAATACTTTTGTCTTGCGAAATTTCATGAAAACAGAAGAAGGACTGGGCTCTAAGAATTGCCTTATTTACAAAATGGCGGAACTTTCTTTCGCGTCATCGTCTGGTTTAGAAGCTCATACTGTTCCTTTGAAAGAAAGGTGATGTTCACGTTTGTGTTTGGTTGATGTTTGTGCTTAGAGCAATGACCACATTTGCTCGATATGAATGTTTTATTGCACAAGATAGGGGGGAAATTGTCAACGATCCGGATTTTCATATGGACGGTCTCCTTTGCGACCAGCTAAAACCAGCTGTTTTCCGATTTACGTCGTTTGGGATTGTGATAAAGAAAATGTCTGAAAGCGGTGAATTTATCATCACCTTCTTTTAATGCATTGATTTGTATCAAAGTCTTATTTTCATCGACTAGAGCTCCTAGACTTTTCCAGCGTTGGCAAGATCAGTCGCCACGTCTGAGGTTTATCCCATGTTGTTTATTTTGAATCGGTTGTTTGAATTTACAAGTAACTAAAGCAAGGTTTTATTTTATGGATAGTTTCATTTTGTATTGGTAATGCAGGTTGGGGAGTTGGCAAGTTAGAAATTTGTGACTTGGACAAGTAAAGAATTAAATGCTGTTTTAAGATCACATGACCATTTCCGCTTTGACTTACAAGAGTATAACATGTATATTCACCAGAATAACGCCGAATAACGAAAAAATACTTTAAGTGAGTTGGGTATGGACGCAGTTCTAAAGTTTCCGTTGTTGCTGTTGTTTCTTTATTTTAGTCCATTCTTTCCTGATATAATTCCGAGACCATTGTAATGACAGCATTCTAAATATGAATTTTGACTGTGGCCATTTGCCTTTTCCACACGTCTTATTTTTATAGCTCCAAATTCTCTTGGCATATGTTAGCCGATGCTCTTGTTTTTTTCCCTGAACTTGATGTAGAAAAATCCACGAGGTTCAGTTCAATATATTAATGTTTGAGTCAAGGATGTTTGTGTACACATGTTTGTTTGTGTACATGAATGAGGGGGAGAGAGAGAGGGAGGGGTATCCAAGAGAATAAAGGAAACGACAGGAAGAGGTGCAGGAAAAAGGAGGGGGGAGGATGGTATGGAGTTGTTCTCAAGGGTCAGGGAGTAGGAGAAAAGTGAAGGAGCAGAAGGAGAGGGAAAAAAAACAACAACAACAACAACGGGAAGCAGCTCAGACCAGAGAGGAGGAAAGAGGATCTGGAAAATGTTGCGGAGGATTTGTGACATCATAGTCATTAAAAGATCATTTTTAAAATAATAATTATTTTCCCAGACTTGTTGATGCCTTTTTTTTTAAATTCCATGTTTAGATTTTCACTGCTACTGCTAGAGCCTGGAGAGATCTACTTTGAAGATTTTAGTGTTTTTCATTATCCTACCGGATTGTCAGAAGAGGAAGCAATCAAAAGGTATTTTTTTGGCTTTGACTGTGTAACCATTTCAGTGCTACCATGACATAAATGCCGCAACGATATGCATTGTTTGGTACACTGGTGACTTCCTAATTTATAGTGATTGTCCATGCTGTACGTGGAAGTGCAGTGGTATAGTTGTAATTAGCGTGCTGGATTCTGCGACTGTTTTGTTTCCTTGTTTTCAGCCGGGTGTAGAAATGGCTACTGGCAGTGTACTGTAGTGCCATCAGTAACCCTCTAATGTATTTATTAGAGGAGGGTTTTGGGGGGAGGGGGATGGTCAGTTCTCAGTTGCTTGGTGCTACTGAAAGAGGGTTGAGATCTGGTTGCATCAGCCAGCGTGGTTTAACTTGTGAGCAACTTACAGTATTTCACGTTTAGCTCCAGTCCAGGCTAAGGCTAACAGCTATGACTGCTAGACCAAGGTAAATATCATTGATAAATATTCAGCAATTAACCATCGCTTATTTTTCCTCCATTGTTAGGAAACAAAGAGGAAGGTTAAAGATTTGTTCCAAATCAATTCTTTTTGATCCAATTGACACAGCTTATCCTATTTTAAAGGTGACTATAATAGCTTTTTAGTTTATAGCTAATTCTCACCTGTGGGAAAAATTGTTACAATAGCAGATGTAATTACAGACTAGTAGGTGTCGATCCAGGCCAATTTCTACCATTTCAAGTAAACCAGTCACATCTTGTTGGAATAACTGAAAATTGCATAAAATGGCATTTTAGTGAGGGAAAAAAACTTCTGGGAAAGTATGCTCCTGGACTCCCCTTAGAGGGGAACTTTTTGGGCTTTTGACATATTGGAAATTGGTCAAGTTTTTCCTGTATCTGTGGCTTATTAGAACCTTCCTTTAGAATCCCATTTCCCTCATGTACATGATTTAACCGTTTCCTTGTTTGCAATCAAAGTGCCCCAACTTTCTTTGGGCTTTGTTCAATTTCACTTTACTATGTATGGATTGGTGCAAATTTTGTTAAACTTTTAATAATCTTCTCAGTTTCCACTCAGAGAATGTCTTTCAGTTGCTCATTGGGCAGGCTCTCTCATGTCAAGGTGAAACTGTGCTTTCTTAACTTGTTTACCATTTAAATCATCTTCTGATTTATTAACTGAAGTTGCAGTGTCAGAAACTTTTCCTGAGTGCAACTTGCTAATTTGATTCAAAATTATTTTCTCATAGAATTGACACAAAGGGCGACGTTCTGGCAATTGAGTCTAAGCAAGTTATAGAAATGAAAGAAGGAAACACCATAGCTCCATATAGATTTAGAAGAGTAAGTACTCTATGCCTACGTCTGTTAGAATGGCTTACTGTAGTTTGCGAAACGAAATGGAACGAAACGAAATGGGACGAAACGAAATGGAACGAAACGAAATGGAAAATCTGTAGTTTGCGAAATGGAAAATCTGTAGTTTGCGAAATGAAAAATCTGTAGTTTGCGAAATGGAAAATCTGTAGTTTGCGAAATGG
>BLFK01000463.1:1231131-1248631 GCA_014634185.1 Astreopora myriophthalma
TGGGTTTTGTTCAATTTCACTTTACTATGTATGGATTGGTGCAAATTTTGTTAAACTTTTAATAATCTTCTCAGTTTCCACTCAGAGAATGTCTTTCAGTTGCTCATTGGGCAGGCTCTCTCATGTCAAGGTGAAACTGTGCTTTCTTAACTTGTTTACCATTTAAATCATCTTCTGATTTATTAACTGAAGTTGCAGTGTCAGAAACTTTTCCTGAGTGCAACTTGCTAATTTGACTCAAAATTATTTTCTCATAGAATTGACACAAAGGGCGACGTTCTGGCAATTGAGTCTAAGCAAGTTATAGAAATGAAAGAAGGAAACACCATAGCTCCATATAGATTTAGAAGAGTAAGTACTGTATGCCTACGTCTGTTAGAATGAATAAAATAACATTATTAGACATGACATAAAAAAACATAAAAAATCATAAAAAACATAAAAAATCATAAAAAACCTTTCATGGTTCTTTGAATTGAAGTACAGCTGTAGTTAGTGTTAGTCTTAAGAACCACTGCATTGTTAAAATGCTTTCAGTTCAGTGAATTAGAAATTGATTGGTTTCAATTGCTTTTGTTTTACAGGAAAATGCCAAGTATTTATTTTCATTCAATTTTGTAGCTTTGAATTTTGTACTCCCCCAGTTAGAACAGGTATGTTAATTAATCATCTCTTAACTGCCACGTTGTCAATCACAAAATCAATCAGTCAATGACAATCAATCAATCAATCAATCAATCAGTCAGTGAGTCAGTCATAAATGTAATGATTAATCATTTGATTAGTCATTAGTTTAAGTGTAGAATTATCAATAAAACCTACCAAACTTTTACTGGCCAGATTCACTCAAAAGGCCAGATAACTTTATCCTGTGGGTTAGTCACCATCCAGCTCAGAAAATACAGTATGTTAAAAGTTAAACATTTTTGTAACATTTTTGCCCATAATACAACTTCCAGAGTGTGACTTATCGAGATTAAGTTATCTGTCTTTTGAACAACTTGGGCCTGGGCAGGAGAAGACTTACAAAATCATTAACAGACCTCTGGAACATAATAAGTGAACTGTTCTTTTGTCATAAGACCAAAAATAAATTGATTACTGTCATTGTTTATTTCTTATCACTGACAGCTTCATCGAGCATCCACTCTCATGCCTGCAGATCAGCAAACTATGGTGAGTTTAATTTGGACTCTTTATTCTTCATATGAATTCAAAATCAGATTATTCTCTGAATTAAAATTATATCAGCAACTCTTGAAGTTACATATATTCAATACTTGTCTGTTTTATCACTGAAATTTTTTAAATTATTTGATGTAAACTTTTTTATCCTTAATGAATCTTTTTCTTTGACTTTTCCTTGTTTCAGATCAATTCAATTGTTCAGTCAAGACAAGCTAGAGTTAGTTTTAATACAAGTTGGTGAGTTTTTATGGAAGTTAATTATTTAGTGATTTCTATTTGAAATGATCATAATATTTGCTGACAATGTTAAGTTATGTTTGTACTTGTGAGTCAGTCCGCAGCTTCATAACAAAAGAACCTATTTGTTTGGCTTCCTGTTGTTTTGCCTAGAAATGGCAGTTTAAAGTTCCTGACAGAGCCACATCCTTTGACTGAAGTTGATCAAGCTCTGTAAATATTCACCATCACGTTCTAGCCTTTTTGTGCTTGACGTGTTTTCTCTCCCTTACAGGATACAGTGCAAATTTTTTCCTGAGAAAACACCTTGTGCAGGGTCCGAAATTGCGACTCACTGGTCGCCAATGCGAGAAAAAATTCAGTGTTGGCGACCAGAATTTTAAAACTGGTCGCCAGCGGGCAATTAACTATTTCATGCCACGGTAATTATACAAACAATAACTTTGATTTTCAGCCAAATCGATTTAAATAAAATTCAAAGCTGCCCGCCAATTGGTCACCAACTTTTTACCTTTCCCATGCTTTTGATGTATAAAACCGATTTTCCTGTTATTGTAAATCTACCACAACGTTTCACAGCTACGATCAGTGCGAAGCTGACCGCCATGTTTTTTCAGCGGTTTCCCATAACATTTGTATTGCGGGCGCAAGAGGCCATGTGCGTTCTTTCGCCATGAATATTTATTCAGGCGATGTGGTGTCCAAAGATGTTCTGGAATCTTTCCGTAATTTATTACAAAGTGGAGATGGACCATCTGCGAAGAAATTAGTTGAAGATTTAGATATTCTCTGGGCGTCAAAAGGTGGAAATGTGGATCTGTCAAAGAGGTCAAAAGATAATTTCAGCACTGGTTTGATTCCTGATGACCTAGATTGCAAATATTTTGCCGGCAAGCCTGTGGCCTTGACTGTAACCGGAGACGGGAACTGTTTATACAATTCTGCCTCCCTGGTCCTCTGTGGATTCTTAAAAGAAAAATTGGCGACCAGAAATTTTGGTTTGTGTTTCGCTGTGAAGGAAAAATTTTATTGACAATTTTTGGCGACCACATTTTTCCATATGGCGACTGGAAAAAAAAAATTCAGTCGCCAGTTGGTGCCTGCCTAAAAAAGTTAATTTCGGACCCTGTTGTGCCTGATGTAACATCACAACTCGTCTTGTAGCAAGACCCCTTCTCAGCCTAAAACATGCAGTCAACTCTGAAGGGTGTGGGTCAAGCATGAATTTTAAACCACGATTTCAAGGCAAAATCTTGTTAGATTGCAAAAAGATTGTTTGCACAGCTCTCCACCTTTTGTGTAGAATCAAAATCCAGAAAAACTAACTACTTATAGTAAAATCAAACTTGATGCACTTCAACAAACTTAAGTGGTTTTGACTTTGTCAATTGACGTTTCACGTCCATGTTTTCTTTTCTCAGGTTAGAAGATTTACATGAAAAGATTGTAATGGAAACTATGGGTATGCTGAATTTTGTACAAGTAATTTTGTAGCAGATCCAGGGAGCATTAACTATTACTTATTATATGGCTAGCTCCGTGAGCGGGCAAGATGAACCAAATTGTGTGCTGTGATTGGCTACCTGAGCGGGCAAGATGGGGCTATCTTGCCCGCTCGGGACCACCCGCCGTGTCCCCCGCGAAAAATTTCCCCGAAAGCCATGCAATAAATCCTTTATTGACCAAGCTGACAAGCTTGTTCTTGTTTTGCATTTTTATGGACCTCGACTTCGTCTCGGTCCATAAAAACGCAAAAAAAGAACTTGGCCAATATCCAGCCATCTTGACCGAAAAAGCTTGATCAATAACACATATTTATTTATGGTCTTTATTCTTTGTATATCATTGATCAAGTTACCTTGCTTTTCCTCCCAAGCCAAAAGGATCACTCCTCTAGTGTGCAATCCTGGCCGCATCATGCTTACATCTTCCAGGTTGTACTTTCAACCTTTCAACAATGCAGATCCAGTAAGTGCTTTGTACAGAATGATTTATTAAGTAATGGTCCGCTCAAGAACTAGGCAGGCCAAATGCAAAATCGGTTAAAAGGTGTTAAGTTTTAATTGTTATTTTCAATTAAATTGACGAATCTGATTGGTCGATATAAAAAAAAGCCAAAAGAACAAGAAAAACTCCGACATAAACAACATGTTTTCACTTAGTTTTCCCCATGCCCCGGCCATCTCCCTCACGGCCAAATTTCAGCATTGTTCTATGCGCCAATCTATGCGTGAAGCTATTTCACTAGGCTATTGTTCTTTTAGCTAGTTCTTGCATGGACCATTACTTAATAACTACAGCTGTGAATAATGGGGAGGTGTTATCATAATTGATCATGTACTTACAGTACAAAGCCCTCAGGAATAGAAAAAGATATTTAAGAACTGATACATTATTCTAATAATTATGATTACAGTATATTTTTCAAACAGATTCTTTGTTCTTAGTGTCCGGTGGTCAAGTGTAAATTGTCCAACATTTGCAGAGTTGTCAAAAGGAGATACCTTCTCAGACATGTGGTTTGTTTTCCTTTTCTATTTGTAATCATGATAACTATTACCTGCTCAGCAGTGCAAAGATCTAAAGGTGCATTTACACAACAGAGGAAAAATGGCACACACACTTTTATGTGTTCTGCTACAGGACCATAGGAGCCTATGGTCCCATATCGGAACGCCTAGAAGTTCTCTGTTTCTTTACAAAAATGATCAGAACCATTCCACTTTCTATCGGACCTGTGCCATTTTTCCTCTTGCATGTAAATGCATCTTATATTTCAGATAGGACAAGTCCAGACAGAGAACATACAGAAGATGCAGTACTGTCAAGCTAAAGAGATATACTTTTGTTACTGCTTTTATGTGTGCATGTAGTTTGTAATAATTTGTCACAGAAATTAATTTTGTCCTGATCACATGTCTGTCTCTATCCAGTGCAAAGTTACAGTGCTAATTTCTGCAAACCTGGGTTGACTATTTGAAACTCATTTTGTTATCGTTGCCAGATGCTAGATTCCCATGACTTGTAATAACAATAATTACTATTACAAGTATTTAATGACATTAAACCTGGTAATAATAATTTCTTATTATACGGCTACAATAGTACACGCGCTCTGATTGGCTGCTGAGCATTCAAGATTATCTTGTAATGACGGGGCATTATGAAATTTTTTGGGGGGTTAAATTTGCTCTAGATCTTGGTGTAATAAAGACAAAAATTGTCTCACTTTCAAAGGAACTGTTTCTTCTGTCACTTCTGGCTTCTGTCACTTCTGGTTTCGACCGCAATATGTCACTTCTGGTTTTAACCGCTTGGTCAATGCGTCAAGACCAAGGTTCAAGATTTCCCTGTAATGACCTCACTCTCGGTTAATAAGTGGTATTTATACAGTAGTCAGGAAGGTTTCCTGGTCACTAAGAGTATTTATAAATTAATTTATTTTCTAAGGGAAATTATTGAATGATAAATTTATATATTATTTACCCTAGGGTGTTGAAGTATTTTCGACAGATGGTTCCCATATGTACTTGATATTCAACTCCCCAAAAGAAAGAGATTTATTCTATGAACAAATTGTCCAACAACCAGGTGAAGTACTTTAAGTACATGTACACTGGAGCATAAAATGTTTCAGGCTTTCTTTTTGCACATGCAGAAGTTACAACCTAGGTAACTAAAAACTTTATAACTTGGAAGTGCACTTGGCTACCAGATTAGTTCACTGGCACCTCTCTTTGATAATTAATCTGAAACAAGTAATCCAAATGAAACTTGATAGCATTGAAAACCCCAACCGACAGGAGGCAAACCATTCAGTTATCATTTACGAAGAATGAGGGGTGCTTGAATTGACCAACAAAGGCAAATTCAGCTCAGAGCATGACTTGCAAATCCAGAACCTCAAGCACTGGGCCAAGATACCCCCTGCAAGTCACTGCAATCTGTAACATCTTTGCATGTAATTAAATGTTGTTTTTAATCAATTTCCTTGATTTAAAGTCTCAACATTGAGCAATTTTGCAAATGCAAAATATTATTTTACTGTTTTGGTGAAGATGAGCAACATGGTCCCACTTACGTACTGTGGTGTATGTACGTACTGGTCAGGGCCTGGTTGTTTGAAAGCCGATTAACGCTAACCCTTGATTAAAAAGTAACCGACGTTTTAATTTCGCCCTCTGAAAACACTTTCAAAAAGTGGTTTTAGACTAAAGCGGAAGAAAAGTGTAAGTCATAAGTGGCAAGCAAAAATCTTTTGTTAAAATCTTTGTGAATTGGTAAATAAACTGGAATCAAAGTTCACTCTAACCCAGGGTTAGCTTAGTCAGGTTTTGAACAACTGGGCCCTGGTCAATGAACTTTCATGTTTTTTTCAGAGGTTGAATTAGAAGATACAAGACAAGCGAACATGACACTGAGGTGGCAAAATGGAGCTATCTCAAATTTTGAATATTTAATGTACTTGAATAGGTTGGTTACTTTCTTTGGTGTTGATAAATAATACTTTTCTAGCTACTAAAAAATTTGATCAATATTTCTATATAATTATTTTTTGGTTGACCTTTGCTACCAAGAATTATTGAGACTCTGTAGCTATTTGGATGTGGTCTGTTATTTGTGAACAAAACAACAGATTATAAAACACAAAAGTAATGCCCCATGCCCTGATAACAAGAGAAGCTACAGGTCATTTAGGGATTAATGAAAAGAGAGGTCTGGAAGACCTACAGGATTACTCATAATTGAAGGGCCCTGGGCAAGGTTAGGGGGTTATTTTGCAGATTGGCAGCTGATTCAACTCACTGAAGTTACCAAGTGAACTTTCCCCTGCTGTATGCCAAAAATTACGGCAATTGGATGAAAAGGAACCGAAAAAGGTTTTTCCACCGTATTTTCACATTTTCATCCCCTCGCACCCGTCACCCATCCAGGTGCTGAGGTGTCCATTATATATGACTTGGGAGAGGTAATTCTCTAATGATAAAAATAAGCGAAAAAGTTTTATACTACATTTCTTGCTTATTTTTATTATGAGATGTTTAACGAAATGTAATCTTAGAGGTAATTCTGTAACTTAATTGCTCTTTATTGTGCAAAATTTGGCACATTGGGGCAAAATGACCAAATGCCCTTGATGGTAGACTCTGACATGCTTTCCTTTCAGCTTAGCAGATAGAAGCTTCAATGATCTGACACAGTACCCTGTGTTTCCTTGGATATTGGCTGATCACAAAAGTGATACCCTGGGTACGATTATTGATTATTAATTAAATTGCAAGGCTTCACTAAGACAAAAGGCGCACACACCCTGGCAGCATGTAGTCCCAAGGAAAATAAACTGCCATGTCATTTCTTTGTAGATCTCAACAACGAAAGAACATTCCGAGATTTGTCTAAGCCTATTGGAGCTCTAAATGAAACCAGATTAGCTCAATTAAAGGTAAGGAGAAATTTCCTGCTACTCTCTTTCTCCACGTATCTGATAAATTCGTGCATTTAATTCAATGCCCGTAGTTATTAATGGCATCTTAGCCTAAGCATCTGGCAAAGAACCGTTAAGCCTTTTTTGTTTTGCTGTCTGGAGCAGCTAATAGTTAGTAATCTGAGCTCACGACGTCTGAAACTTTAGGCATGTAAGTTTTAGGGGACAGCACAATAACTACTCCGGTCCCAGAGGTTTTTGTTTATTTTCACGGACAAATTTGAGCCGCGAAGCGGCGACTACGAACCGCGAAGCGGTGAGGGAAGAAAAACCTGTTGTTTCGGTCACTGCGAATCTCACTTCCATGCAGATGCCAACAATCAAACTCTTCAAAATCATCGTTAAGAAAACAACCAATGAGAATCATGCCATCGCGTGCCCGTCAGCCGGAAATTTGTGGGTGACGAGCACGTGATGGCACGTGTAATTTGGAGAGGATACTTTACTTTACTTTGCTTTACTTTAATAGTTTCAGTTCAAGTACATTGATACAAAAACTAGGAAAACCTCTAAACAGGAGTCTACTCCCTAATTAAAAGAGGTTACCTAAAACATAGATCAAGAAACTAAGTACAAATATATCGATACGTTTTTCGATAGATCAATAAACAACTTCAAAAATTTACGACTGCAGTTGCGAGTTCTTAACATCGCATATGAACCACCAGGGCTGGAGCGTATAACGGTTTTAATAGCATGAAGCAACAGAATGTTTTCCTTCCCCCCACCCCTCCCTCCCTCCTGGACGGGATGGATGCTAGTCCATCACAGGGTTACTCCGAAGAAGTGTTTCACCGGTACCTATTTATACACCTGGATGGAGAGAGACAGTATGGAGCACATTTCTTGGCTATGGAAAGAACACCGTGGCAGAGCCAGGCACCGAACCACCGACCTTGAACTGGGTCGAGAAGTTAATGTGCTCTATAGACCACTTTCATTAATGGACGACCAATTTGTTATTCTTTTGTATATATGTTAATTAGACCTACTGGCCTCATTTTAGAGCAAAAATTCTTTTGAATTTTACACATCCTAGCGAGGCAAGAAGGGCTCATTAACATAAAAACAAAAGGATATTTTGTTTGGCCGCCATTATGAAAGAGGTCTATTTAAGCTCTTTTGTGAATTCATTCAAAAATTCAATTCAAGGACTCTCACTTACTTTTGTATAGATTCTGCAATTTTTGCTCTCACTTACTGAGGCCGATAACATTGGACAGACTGTTTACGTCTGCTGTGATATTTGGCTTTTAGGAGCGGTGCAAGGATATGCCACAGCCCAAGTTTTTGTATGGCTCGCATTATTCTACTCCAGGATACGTTCTGTACTATCTCGTGAGAGTGGGTAAGTCTGTGGTACAGGACGAATCCTCGCATAAGGAATGGCTCTTATATATAAATTGCGGTGAAATCGCCAGGATTGTTATGTGCATATACAGCAAGCTCAAGTGTGACAAAGGGTGCTGCATTAAAAAAGACCTCTTTTTACCGATAACGCCCGACATCTTGAATTCTATTGTTCTGAAAAAGATATTATGGGATACCCAGCACGCAACGTGGGTATAAATTTGCTTTTGGTTCAATAATTTTCAACCCAGATAATTCTCGTCGTTCGTTTGTCTCAGATTAATTATGGTGTGAAACAAAGGATGTAAAAATCAAAGTGCTTGAAAATTTTCAAAGGAAAACCAAATTTATATCCACAACATGTATGAATTTGCCCCCTGGGCATCTCATAGTATCTTTCGCAGAACAATAGGATCCAAGATGGCCGCCGTATCGATGAAAAGGTATATTGCTACAAAACTCAAGACCAGGATTTTTTTTTTGTTTTTTGTTCTGGCCGAATAACTAAAGTTTTCTTCTTTCCTGTTCAAAGCTCCAGAGTTTATGCTTTGCTTGCAAGGAGGAAAGTTTGATCAGCCAGACAGGTTATTTAACAGGTACATTAGTTCGCATTAGTTGTTAATTGACTTCGTTAAAGGCGCTGTTACAGCGTGCAGTGTTTCCCGCATCGCCATTCCAATACGGGTGAAACCGCTACGAGACAAGTTACACGAAAAGTAGAACTCGATTCTACTTTCTGCAACGGTTTCTGCAACCTGTCTCGCAACGTTTGTGGCCGTTGCAAGGCGTGTTACACTGTGAAACGTTTCGTGGTAACTTGTCTCGCAATGGCGTTGCGACAAAAGTTGCACAAAACATTGTACAGTGTAACAACTCCTTAACTGAACCAAGAAAAATATTCCTCGCAGTGCCAAATGGGATTCTAATAAACAGAATAGGCCCATTGGTTTTGATCAGTGATTAGTGCTTTAAGTTATCTCTTGACTTCCGTGGAACTTTTGTTTTCTTCTCCAGTATTGCTGAAACGTGGGAGAATGTTTTGACAGGACACGCTGATGTCAAAGAGGTTTGTGAAACGAATTTTCTTTATAAAATTAGTTTTTTTTTTTTTAACAAATTCCACAAATCGTCTCAATAATGGTCACTACACTTACAGTCCGGTTGCTGTCCATTGCTAATGAAATAAACTCTTGGCTGAACAGTTTGCCAGAAAACATACCTGTTCTTTACCTTAAATTAAAGCAAATGAACAAATGTGAGAATCGCGTTGTATCAAAATTATTTATTTATCTTTTCATCCAATAGCTAATTCCAGAGTTCTTCCAGTCGTCTGGTGAATTTTTGTTAAACAGTCAAAATCTTCCACTTGGTTGTAAACAAGATAAGACAAAAGTTATGGACGTGGAAATCCCTCCCTGGGCGAAAGGTACCGTAGAACTATTCTAAAAGTGAATTATCATTCATGCGTACCCACGCATACTGCACTCTTTGTTTTTGTTGCAGATTCGGGTGACTTCATCAGAAAGAACCGCGAAGCTCTTGAATGTCCATATGTGTCGGAACGACTTCACCACTGGATCGATTTAATATTTGGATATAAACAAAGAGGGCACGAGGCTTGGAAAGCAGACAACGGTAGTAAAACTTCTTCCTGTTTTGTTAGTTTTGGGACGGAGGGATGTCGTTTTGCTTAAAACCACAGTTTTATATAAGTTTGACGCCCATAAAGATCCACGCTTAGACAGCATTGCTAAACAACATCGCTAAGAAAAATCACAAAATGTTTTATTTTTATATTTCTCTATAAACGGCATTTTAATCATGGAGTTGTGCGGCAATTTTGCTAACTTAAACGGGTAGTCCAAAGGCCTTTGGGTAGTCCCATATCTCTCTTAGGGCCGATTTTGTACGACAAGCGTACGGCACGAATTGTTTCGTGTAATTAAAAGTAAATCAAACCCACCACTCGCTTACGACTGACGTATGTCGTAGGATTTTAGAACATAGCGACCTTCAGATTGGAGTACGAGTTCGACCCCGAGTACGAGAGGTTTCTGTTCGGTACATGCGCTCATAAAAAAGTCGTGATCTTAAAACCTAATGCGCGCGCTCAAAGCGGAAAACTCATGCTCGTAGTCGTAGTCGTAGTCGTAGTCGTAGTCGTACTATAATCTGAAGGTCGCTCATGTTTAACACTCTACGACAATCGTAAGCACAGTCTGCTTTCAGTAGCCAGAGTTGTACGCGATTCTTTGCGTGGCGCGAGGAGCGCGCGCAGAAGAAATCGCACACGACAGTTGTAAGCCAAAGTTGTGCCGTGTAAATCGGCGCTTGGGGATGAAGTACAAGGGAAAATCGCCTCCGGCGCCTGTCGGGTGTTTTATATTCTCTGTGAAAAATAATGTGCCACTGGTTGTCTACAAGGTTTTGCCTTCGTTGTATGCATTCAGTTTATGAGGTGAAATACTTTCTCGACCAGTGATGGTTTACCATTGTTCAAAATTTGATATTGTGAATATATATTGTTTTTAGTATCTATCATATCATAATTTTACATAGTATTTTTCCTTTTACGGAGAATGTTTATTGTAATAATGCTGTTTTGAACGATGAAGACGTACAAACTTATGTCGACTCTCTTGTTTTAACTAGGTTTGCGTGCAAGGGTTTTGCAATTGTTTAATAAATGGTAGTTATTATTTACAATTGTTCACAATTTCAGTGTTTTACTACCTAACATATGAAGGAGCTGTCGACCTTGATGGGTAAGAAACAGAGTTCATTGATTGAGAAATTGACCTGGTTTAGGTGGGCAGTTGTAATGAAACCTTTGTAATTGTGAATATAGTCTGCGAGCAAGCTCTCCATTTCGGCGATCGCGAGAGATTGGGAAATGAATTGCGACTGGCTCGCGCGTGAAATCTCGCGATTCCCGTCTCATCGCTCGCAATCCTGAAATGGAGAGCTTTCTCGCAGTTACTGTGAATAAAAATTCGCAAAATTTGGCATCGACTGGGTTTAATGTAAACTGGCCGCCAGGATCAGAGGTCGTTCAGTGCGGGTCTGCGCAGCAGAGGCGTCGGAGTAAAATTTAGGGGCGGGCGTGGGAAGAAAGAAACGCACAAGAAAGTCACTCTCTCTTTACTCGAGCGCTTGTTACACAGGCTAAGGGTTCGAGTGTTATTTCGTCGTCAGAGCGAATAACAGCTAGCACTTTTGTCTATAGTCACATTGATTTTATCGCTCGTAGCCAGCTTAGCAAGCGTTTACCTTAGGGTTTTGAGCGCTCGAAAGCCGATTTTCGAATTTTGGACACGGATGCGCGCGAAATGGCGCGAGAGCAAAAGAAACTGTTAGAACTTCGCTTAGACATTAGCTGTTGAATGCCCAGGGGCTAAGCCATTGTTACTGAGTTCATTTCATTCGTATCGAACAGGATTGAGGATCCAAACGAGCGGGCATCATTAGAAGCTCAGATCCTTGAATTTGGACAGACACCTAAGCAGCTGTTCACCAGCCCTCACCCGCAGAAACTGGTAAATAAATACTTAAATTAAAAAACAATTCAATAAATGAATGAATGATTAATGAATAAATAAATAAATAAGGACTTTAAAATGCTGGGATTTTGACCAAAAAAAAAAAAATGAACTGCGTCGCATTTCTTCCATCGTGACAGCTGGCTTGAAAATCAGTCGTCAATGACCCTGTCTACAACTGCAGCTCCGTTTGCAAACTGCCGATTTCAAATCATGCGAGTCTCAGAGGAATGCCCCTTTCTATTTTTCCTTCCAGCCAGTTCCCTGAAAGTGGTGGATTCTCGTCTGTTATCCGCTTTGGTAGCGAAACGAGAGAGACACCACTGCGAGCAAGCGATCTACCCCTTCCTGATTCAGGATAAACTAAAATAGAACTGGAAAAGCTAGTTTGCAAACCAAGCATAACGCGTGCGATAATGTGACGTGATTTAATGACGTGTGGGTGTCGTCAGCCGCGCATGCTCGACAGAGAACGGGTCGCTGGCTCGCAGTGGTTTCTCTTTGGTTTCGCTATCAAAGCGAATAAGAGAAGAAAATCCATTGCTCGCAGGGTATCCAGCCAGGGGCCCATTTCTTAAGGCCTCCAAACGTTTTCGGTCCCGAAAAGCCATGATTAAACCTGTGGTCTGCCTGTTGAAGAATGCTGGTCGATCTTTTGACACGTTTTCAAGTCAGGAAAGGAAAAAGGAATGGCAAATTTTCGTGCTTAGAAACGTTTTCGTTTATAACATACAGACGGAATTATGTCACCCGAAAAAGGCTCGAAAACCTCGGGTCCTTTGAGAAGCGCACGCCAGGGTGCGAGGGTCAGTTGAAATCCGTTTACCATGAGACCATGTTAAATTTCAGGTGACGGGACTCAGTGCTAACACTAGCACCACCCCTTCCCCCATCAGTAGCAGTGTGCTGAATGGATTGAGTCACAGTGAGCCTGGTATCGAGAGTCAAGCCAATGTTCCAGTCATCAAAGTCAATGGTAAATACCAAGCGAGAAAACTGTTTTTGTGTTGGAACATTATGAAAGGTTCCTTGTTAAAAGCGTTCTCTTTAATTGGCTTAGGCATTACAGGGATTTTGTTTTTTGCCTTGTCGGCTGAAGGGAAGACAGAATGGGAGCATAGAAATCTCGTTCCAACATTCGAAAAATAAAATTCCCGGATTAGTGACGCTGTTCTGGCGGGAAATTGTCGGACTGATGTGGTTCCGATCATTTCCCGAAAGTTTCAGACGCTTTCCGTAGATTATCGACCAATGAAATTCGGGATACCGATCTAAAGCTGTAGTAAAGTGGAACTATGAAAAGCTATGTTTAACCGTCTAGAGCACGGTATCACCTGTGTCGTATAGCCCTGTATAGCCAGCCACATACAGCCCTGTACGTACAGCACTGTATAGCTGTGTATAGCACAGTGTAGCAGTGTACGGCCCTGTATGTCCCTTAAAAGTTCGATATAGCCCAGCATATCCCCGACGTCGTATAGATGTGTTTAGCTGTTCGTATCCCAGTGTAGCGGCGTATACAGCCCATTACAGCTGTGTATACAACTGTGTAGCTGTGTACAGCTGAGGGCAGCTATGTGCGGCCCTTTCACCTTTTTGCGCATTTTGGGCTAAATGGTAAGGAGCATGCAAAATGGCCGAAAATAGCCATTGCACTGCCTTTGCGTTAATGGCCAGAACGTTTCCTCTAACGCTCTTAAAGATGCCCTTTTCGCCTCAAATTAAACTGGAAGCCTCAAATGTTTGAGAAAAGCTCATTATAGGGCCATTAGACCTCGTTTTCATGGAATGTTACACTCCTTAACTTTGGTCGCCTTTTTGCTCATTTCGGGTTAAATAGTAAGGTTTTAAACCCCTTAGCAAAATGGCCCAAAATAGCCAATTTCACTGCCTTTGCGTTTCGTTGCACTTTCGTTGCGTTCAGCTCTAGGCTCACTCTACTTTTATCTGCATGCCGCGTCTTGCCCGGTCTAATTTTCAGAGTTACGCATGTCCATTAGACCCCAGTTGCAAATTCGAGGCCAACTGTGTATGGTCATAGCACTCTCCGAACCATAACTTGGGCTTCACCGCCCAAGTAATAAAATACACCTGTAAATGAAATGTTAAGGAGAGGCCCAAAGATTAAAAAGCTTTTATGAACAAACCTGAAAACTTTACTATTTCAATTCAAGTTACCATTGAAATTTTAAGGAAACCAGTGATCCATTTTACGTTTTAGTTGGCTTTGATGAAGACTTCAACCACAGCCATTGTCAGTGGACAAATCTGGATAAACTACAGCGTGCAACCTGTCATAAGCTGCACAAAGAGTAAGAATGGACTCCTAGTAGTAATTTTACTTCTACGCTGTTCGTATGGTTGCATTCCGCGTAAGTTTTTGCGGCCATCTGAAGTTATGGAGTATTTTTGAATGGCAAATAACCGAGAATTCGAACATAAGTGCTCTTGACCATAACTTAAGTTAACAAATTTCAGTTGAGTGCGTTAAAAAACAGAAAATGAACAATTACTCAGACGAGTTTGGACACACGCACAATAACAACAATGCGTTTTGCATGATAACAGCAGTGCGGTCTGTATCAATGCAAGGTCACATGCAGGCTCACTGCTATTCATAGGCCAGGTTACTGAGCAAACAGCTGTAAAATGGCCTATTGGTTGAGAAAGTGGCGCGAGTTTTTTGGTTAATCACAAAGAGCGAAACTATTGCGAAATTTCTGTCGACACTCAACTGAAAACAAAACGGCTCAAAATTGTTAAAGTGCACCTAACCCCAAAATATTTTTTTCGCTACAATTCATCTTTGCATCTGTTTGAATCGCATTGTGCCTATTTTTTCCCATTTTTGCCAAATCTTGACATTTTGTAGGCTTCCAAAACTTACGAAAAACTAAACATCATTTGGTACACGACCGAGTCAAAAGGGGCATGGGTCTATTCCTGATTTGACGTCACAGAGTATTTTGCATGCATGTTTACAAAGACTTAATGGCATGTAAATCAGTTCGTGACGTCAAATCGGTAATAGACCCGTGCCCCTTCAGACTCGGTCATGAACCAAATAAGGCTCAGTTTTGAAGCCTATGAAAAGTTAACATTTGGTCGAATACAGGATAAAATTCTCAGTGTGTTTCAAACAGGAATAAAGATTTATTTTAGCGAAAAATATGTTTTGGGGTTAGGTGCACTTTAATTACCTCTGTTATAAATGCCATGCATCTATCACTAGCCCTTCCTGTCTTCTTGACTTCAACTATGATGTTGATTGACGAACATTGTTCTTCTATTTTCCCTCCTTATTGTCAATTCTTTTCTTCTTTTAGCATTCATTGTGTAAGCGAAATAAAACCGTCTAGCATTCCTCGTTCCCTTAAAGTGTCAAATAAAATTTAAACTAATTTGTAACTAAATCAGTGGAGAAACCGAAAACGGGATGAAATCATGAAAAACTTTCAAATAATTTGGCATTAGTTAGTAAACTTAACCTAAACCCCATTCGAAAATAAATATACAATGAGCTTCAAGTTTTTAAGTTTTTTTTTTCCCATTTTTTTTCAATATGATCCATCGAAGAAACGGGTTTCATTTAAATGTTTCTGTCGTCATGTGGGCTCTTACTGTATGTATGTTAACCTGGTGTGTCCTGTGTAGGGAGGCTTCTTCTTCCTATTGTTCTGTGAATGTCAATATAACCAACAGTCCTCTCACGCAACACAGAAGGTTTGTGTTCTACATTAATGCATTCATGAACCAACTCACCTAACAGATTCTTTATCTCTTAAATTATATAAGCTTACTGAACTGTTTTGCAAGTTATAACCGAGAATGCGGGTCTCTAAAAACAAAATCCAGCCGTTAGATGTAGTAAACACCGGAAAGTCACTCTTCAGCCTTCGGAGTCAAAGGGCCACGCATTAAAGTAAAGCGTCATTCTAACATTATATTCAACTAAGCTCACAACTGATTGAATGACTAGAAATGAGTCCAACAAGTGGTTAAAATGCAAATGATCTTCTAAGGTTGATTATTCGTTCATGTAAAATACTCGTTAAATTTCTCAAGGTTAGTTCAATATTGATGCCAAGCCATGAAATGTCATGTTTGTCCGGTGGTTAAGATGAAATGCATGTATCCAGTTCTTTAAAAACTTGTGAAGATAACAACTGACCCGTTCTTACTCTGTTCTTTGTCTGTCTTTTCCTGTGTCAAACTGAGTTTTGTACACGACACTGTTACATTGCACTCTATTTCGTGTATTCCTTCTTTTCTCCGCAGGAAAAGTTTTCTTTGTCTTTTGGACAACCGAAAAATTATTCGGCCAAGCTATATATCCCTTTCCTATTCATTATGTTGAACATTCATTTATATCAAGTGCTGTTTTATATGAAGTTTACTCATTTTTATGATGCTTCTCGTGATACTTTCTAGCACTGTAACGTCCGTGAGACTGTCAAGGGATTGCAAGAACGTCTTTTCCGTTTCCCAAGGTACGAAGATTCCCAGTTTTGCTCTTCTAATACCAAAACAGTTTCCAATCATAGAAATGCTAATACACCAAATTCGAAAGATTTAGCGCGGGAATTTAGCGCGGGAAATGGTGCAACCGACAACTCCAAAGAGCTCGGGAAAACGTGCCACCCGCCGCTTGGAAAACAGGTGTTCAGCCGGCTTCGGACCAGAAAGCGCGGGAAACGAGAAACCGGTTTTTGCTACGGTAAGGGCCCGATTACATGAGCCGGGCAGCCGGGCAGTCCCGTTTTGCCAAGATCCCTGGTCACTACTCAAACTCACTAGAAATCAGCTTTGCGATTATATGACAAATTAGCCGAGATCTCGGTATCGCAAAGCCGCGATGCCCGCTAGCCGGGCTGAGGTTTATCCACGTAATCGCGTTAACCGGGCCAGCCCGGTCATCCGGGACAGCGATTTCTAACCCGCACTTTGCCCCACTTTGTATTAAAATGGCCCTCGAATTAGTCGCGGTTTTTTAATGTTTGAATAAAAGATATATAAGATAGGAAACCTTAAGGCTGCTTCAAATTATAAAATGGTGAATTTTAATAATAGTTTAGAGAAACAAACGTCTCTCGCCTTCTTCTTCTTGTTCTTCTTCCTGTTATCGTTTTTCATACGACGTGTGCTAAATTTAGGCCAAGCCGGGCAGGCTCGCCTCATGTTATACCGGCCTCAAACTCATCCCGGCAAACCAGACCAGCGGGGCTTATGTCATCCTGCACTAAGACCTGCTGTTGGCTGGTCGCACGTGAAAGAACGGGCATTCTTTTGTTTTCCATGGGACTCAAAAAGAAACGAAGTTCTGGGTTGCTCCTTTATCGATGAATTCAGGCGAACGCAGACAATTATTCTGAAAGGCTATAAGAGAGTTGTATTCACTGTCGTAGTTGTTTTCTTTTTTTTTTTTTTGTCAGACACACAACTGAAAATGTACTCAATAGATGGCAAAAAACAATTGAGAGGAATCAACTTGTCATCGATGGTATGCAGCTGTCTTTTTTGTTGAGTTCTTTTGGTCTTTGCCTTATGTCCATTGCTTGTTCATAATTCACCCGTTTATGCTTTCACAGGCCCTTTCGTCTTGTGCCATTATGCCAGATTCAAAAACTATAATCGTTGGATCGTGGGATAACAAAATGTGAGTTTTGTGTGTCTTCGGCTGTTTTTCATGCTAAAATTTTGC
>BLFK01000463.1:1253631-1266131 GCA_014634185.1 Astreopora myriophthalma
CCAACGTGGAATTCGTATTCATCGAATGGCAGAGATTTGCCGCATAAAGGCTCCAATTTGATGACCGATAAGCTCAGTACCGACGATACATTTTAAGCGAAAAGTGGTTCTTTTACATAGTAAATTTCGAGTAAAATTTGTTGGGGAAAAAGTCAGTATCAACAAATGAGAAACACTTCGGTAAATAATGCACTCCTCGGTGTCGGTTTTCGCGGCATCACATTGTGATAATGAAAACCTCTAGAAGAAAAAAAAAACAAAGCTGACAGAAGAAGAGGCCGCTTCCGAGCACACTTCAGCCTCGTGGTCAAAGCGAATCCAAGTGCAGTCTTTTGAAAATTAGTTTCTATTCATGTGTAAAAGTAAACAGAGCCATCCACGTTCTGAAGCAAATACATTACTATTCGGCCAACCACAAAACGAATTCATGAATTGGTGTCACTAGCCAATCAGAACGCAAGGCAAGTCAAGACAGCGGACGCTAAGCGCGGGAAAACGCGGGTGACCAAATCACAGATTGATTTGAGTTTTGTATTTGATTGGCTTAATAGTTCGCAAAGGGCAAACTAAAGCAATCCGCGTAATTATTTTCGACACTCAATTGAAAACCGCTCTGTTATCACTATCATTCTGGACTCGCTTCGCTTATCAATCATAGAGTGACCTCAAACTGCAGGTCCTGGCGGCTCATCCGCCAAAACGTAGCATTTGAGCTATCAGGTGATACTTACCAAAATCCCTACCCCTCGTTTCCATCGGTCAAACGTACGTTGGGGGACACTTTGTGACACGTATTTATAGGACTGACGGGTGCAAGTTGAGATCTCATGAACCTTGATTAGAGAACTGAGATGTTCAACGAGGAACAGACCTTAAGGACTCGGCTCCGATGTTTATCTTTTTGATTTATTAAAACTCAAGATTGTTTCCGAAGCAGCCATCTCAATAAAGGACCACCAAACAGAGTTAAAATGAGTTCACAAATGTAAAGACGGAGGTCTGACCGACAAGACGAGGAGGACAACTGAACGATGTAGCATAATTGATAGCGGGTGATAGGTATTGCCGCCAAGCGAGTCTTCAAAACACCAGCAGTACATTGGTGGCCAACCGTACCTCCACCGCGAAATCGTAAAATCCTAGCTATAAAGTCCTATTTACACTCACCCGATGCACCCAGAGCAGTCTCGCGCAAAGCTCAGAAAGAAGTTAGTTCAGGCTTTTTCCTCGTGTAGCAGGCAAATGACCGAGCCAAAATACAACGACTCGCGTCCGCTACCCAAATGTGGAGCCTTATAGTAGTTTGAAGGGAGAGGGGAGTTTTGGGCATTGGCAAGCAAGTCAGTTGTTTACTTTAATTTCGCTGTCGTCTTCACTGTCGTCTTCTGCGAATAAAGTTCATAAATTATAAGTCGGTGACGCGTGACACAGAAAGATTTTCCGTTAAAGGAATCGTGTCTCGTGATGCAATCACTTGAGGTGAAGATCGCGTCGTTTCGACTGCTTACTGCTAGTCTTAATCAGGCGATGAAGTCAACTGGTTACGTTTCCCCTTTTGTATCATGAAGCAAACCTAGCGTTAAACAAATTGTCAAACACAGCGAGTTAGAGATCTTTAGATTCGTGCTTAACTGTGGTATGCAGGAAATCATTCTTTACGTGCGTGGTGAATAACCAAAGAGACACCAAAAAGTTCTGCTCCAGCGGCGATCATGGTTGATGTAAAACCGGACATGTGTAAAGGATATTTCAGTGTTAGACTATTACTTCCATGCGATAAGATCTCGATCGTCCTGATTCAAGTTCTACTGTCGTAATGAAGCTGATTTTCTATCGTTTTTCAGCTATTATTCCACTGTTAATTTTCAGCTTCACCGCCCTTTTGATTTTCCATGCAACACCCTCTCAAGTTTTAAGCTTGATGAGAACTTTCGCTGGATCGGAAAACACAACAGAATCGGCGCCTCCTTTTGTTTTCCTGACGGAAACAGAGAATTGCCTTCGGCCAGAACTTATTGAAAACCTTGAGTTGCATACCAGTTCGAGTTGCCGATGTGATGTAATTGTGCTGAGCTATAAAAAGGAATGTCCAGGCAAGAAACAGGATCATGTAACATACTTATTTGACAATACAACAACATGGGGATCCGGCAGAAATCAACTTTTCTTCTACGCAATGGACCGAAGGCCGGGTTACACGTACTACATTTTTATTGATGACGACATTTCTCTCAGGTTTAATGAGGCCGCTACGCCGAAAATGAGGCAGCTAACTCCAATTCGAGTGTTCCAAAATTGGCTTCTTGATTTTCAACCTGTAGTTGGTGTTGTTGATTATGAGTTCAGAGGAGAAGGGAAGAAGGTTCGCAATAAAATGAGCTCGATCTGTGGGATTTTTAACAGCACTTCCGTAGCCAATCCCACCATATACTTCGATCCTCTTTTCAACGCCTTTCACGTCAAAGCGGTCCACCATATCTTTCCACTGGATACACGCCACGAGAGAGTTACTTGGTTGTTGACCGACAAATACGTTACATCGGTTGTGGAGTTGAAATTCCGCGGTCAAGCATTGCTGTTTTTCCCGGTAACAGTGGACAATGCGTTGCATCGCAAATATCCATGGTCACTAGAAGGGACTAAAGAGGCTTGGCAAGAGTTTATCGCTAATGTTCAAAGGGACATACCAACCCAATATGCAAACTACAGTTTAATTCACCAATATAAGGAAAACCCATTCCGGTACACAGAAACATCGCGCACCTATT
Organism: Astreopora myriophthalma; assembly: GCA_014634185.1. Taxonomy (NCBI): domain Eukaryota; kingdom Metazoa; phylum Cnidaria; class Anthozoa; order Scleractinia; family Acroporidae; genus Astreopora; species Astreopora myriophthalma. The sequence continues at coordinate 1,256,400 of BLFK01000463.1, forward strand.
GTATGAATGTGACTCGTCGCCAACCCATTGTTCCATTTGCGCATTTTGCCTGCCAAAAATAAAATACAAGGTGAAAATGCAATCTAGTCCGCAGTAAGAGTCAGCTTTTTGTTTTTGCAGTTGGTGAATATGAAATTCTTGGCTCTATATACCAAATAAAAGCAATTCATTTGCGTTTCCATGGTGTTGTGAAGCTGTTATTTCGCCCAGTGTGTTGAAGGTGCATGTTTGGGGAGGGCTCGATCGGTTGCTGGAGAGCTAACGGTTCAAACACCAGCAACACTGTTCGCCTTAAATTCTGATTATATTCTCATAATTGCCTAGCCATACATGGGGTGGGAAAGTAAAGAGCCTAAAATGATGGCAAAAGGTCTCACCATCTGTTGACCAGAGACAGCGCCTCCGTTTGCTTCCTTTATCGAAACAAAAATCTTAAAAGTTCCGTGCCGTGGGGATGGACTATTAGAAAGGTGGTAGGGAGGGGGATGGGGCAAAAAAGAATTCCCCGAAAAAAAAATACGAAAAAAAAAAAAACCTGCACACTCTTTATCGCCGGAGAAAAAAAAAAGGAAAAGAAAATTTCTTCTGTCCTATGTACAAAGAAAAGTCTTCTCGTGTCTCGCCATGCAGATCGTGACGTTTTGACTGCTCTTTGATAGTCTTCATCAGGCGGAGACCTCAGCTGTTTACACGCTCCTGCCTTTCTATCGCGAGGCAAACATATTGTCAAACACTCGGAGTTGAGACGTCTTTAAAACATTCTTTACGTGCATAGTGAACAACCAAAGAGACTCTTAAAAACTTTTGCTCCGACGGCAAAGATGACTGATGTAAAACAATATTTCAGTGGTTAGACAATAAGATAACATCTCGATCACACTGATTCAAGTTCTTCCGTGTCATAATGAAGATTGTCCATCGTTTTTCAGCCATCGTCCTGCTGATACTTTTCACCTTCACCAACCTTTTGACTTTCCTTGGAAAGCCCTCTCAAGTCTTAAACTTCCTAAGAAGTTTTTCCGCTGGATCGGAACAGACAACAGAATCGGCGCCTCCATTTGTTTTCCTGACGGAAACAGAGAATTGCCTACGGCCAGAACTTATTGAAAACCTTGGGTTGCACACCAGTTGGAGTTGCCAATGTGATGTAATTGTACTGAGCTATAAAAAGGAATGCGGAGGTAAGAAACAGGCTCATGTTACATACTTATTTGACAATAAAACCACATGGGGATCCGGCAGAAATCAACTTTTCTTTTACGCAATGGACCGAAGACCGGGTTACACGTACTACATTTTTACAGATGACGACGTTTCTCTCAGGTTTAATGAGGCCGCTACGCCGGAAATGAGGCAGCTAACTCCAATTCGAGTGTTCCAAAATTGGCTTCTTGATTTTCAACCTGTAGTTGGTGTTGTTGATTACGAGTTCCGAGGAGAAGGGCAGAAAGTTCGCAATAAAATGAGCTCGATCTGTGGGATTTTCCACAGCACCTCTGTAGCCAATCCCACCATATTCTTCGATCCTCTTTTTAACGCGTTTCACGTCAAAGCAGTCCACCATATCTTCCCACTGGATACACGCCACGAGAGGGTTACTTGGTGGTTAACCGACAAATATGTGGCTTCGGTTGTGGAGTTGAAATTCCGTGGACAAGCATTGCTGTTTTTCCCGGTAACCGTTGACAATCCGTTGCATCGGAACTACCCGCAGTCGGCACTGGGGACGAAGGAGGCTTGGCAAGAGTTTATCGCCGATATTCAGAGAGACGTTCCCACCCAATATGCAAACCATAGTTTAATTCACGAATATAAGGAAAACCCATTTCGGTACGCAGAAATATCGCGCACGTATTGTATGAATGTGACTCGTCGACAACCCATTGTTCCATTTGTGCATTTTTCCCGCTAGAAACAAAATGCAAAGGAAAATGCAAGCTACAATCCGGGTCGAAAGACTTCGGGACACTTGTCAAATTTTGGGCGAAAAGTAGAGAATTTACTGTACATGCTTCCATCGCTTTATGAGCAACGTGTGTTCTTCTTTCGCTGCCTTTTTCGCGCCCCCCTTCCCCCCAGGCAATGTTGAAACATGCCAGCCATCGATGAACGGATCTTGATTTTGGTGATCGTGAAAAATCAACATTGCAATGGGGGGAGGGGGGAAAGCGGGAATTGTCCCAACAGTTTTGACCAGGATTGTAGTCTGCAGAAGGGGCAAGCTTTTAGTGTTTGCAACGGGGGGAATATGAAACTTAAGCTCTATGTACAAAATAGAAACAATTCGTTTCGGCCTTTCCATGGTGTTTTAAAGCTTGTATTTTGGGGGAGAACTCGCTTGCTTGCTGGAAAGCTTCCGGTTTAAACGTTCGTTCTAAATGCTGATTATATTCTCAAAATTGCTCATTCTTACATGGAGAGGGGGGAGTTAAGACCATAAAATGAAGGCACACCATCTGTTGACATGAGACAGCGCCTCGTTTTGCTTCTTTTATCCAAATTAAAAAAGCAATAACATCTCAAAAGTTCTGTGCCTTATTAGTAAAAAGTTGACAGACAAGAGCTAAAAGCATGTCAATCAGAATGCAGGAAAGTTGTCGCCAGCCCAGATGTCTTCTGGAGAAAGAATATTGGGAATTCTACAAATAGAAGTTTATGACGTCCAAATAGTGATTTTTTTCCCTAAAACTAACATTAATTTACTGTACGTCACCCTGTAATAATAATAATGATGATAATGATAATAATTTAATACTTCTATTGCGCGCATTCCATACAGTGATCATGCGCGCATTACAATGTCAGAAATAAAGATGTATGCAATAGTGACAATAAAAATGTAGACTATAATAAAATAAAACTTATCTAATTGGCCAAGTAACATATAGACTTAAGAGCTGTATCTGAGTTAGATATAAAATTATAATGATAGTATTACAAAGAAAAACTGTAATAAGATTTATATTCCTATTAATAAAAAGCAGCCCTAAAGAGATGCGTCTTGAGTTAACGTTTAAACGAGCTAAGGTCCGAGATTGCGCGTAGCCCAGGTGGCAGTGAGTTCTAGAGTGAAGGTGCAGCCACTGCAAACGATCGATCACCCATTGCTTTCTTAGTTTTACGCCTGAACGGGACAAGGAGACGACTATTGGTGGGTTGTAAGTTATACTTGGACCCAGATTGTAACTCAACTAGATTGGTAATATAGTCAGGCGCAATGCCATGTAGTGCTTTAAAAACAAGTAAGAGAACCTTGTACTGGATGCGCTCCTTAACTGGAAGCCAGTGTAAATCAAGAAGTCGCGGCGTGATATGGCAGTGGCGTGGCGCACAGCAAACTAGCCTTGCAGCAGCATTAAAGACGCGTTGTATCTTATGCAAATGACAAGCAGGAAGAGTATACAGCAATCTGTTAGGGTAATCTAGGTGCGACGTGATGAACGCAATCAACGCATGCACTAAGGTCTTAGTATCCTGATTACTAAGATACTTACGGATGCGGTGAATATTACGTAGATGATAGAAAGCTGCACCACAGACCTTAGTGATATGTGTAGACATGCTAAGCGTGGAGTCAAACCACGAGCCTAGATTTCTAACGCATGTATCAGCTTGAATTACGTTATAACCTACTGTAATACTGCCTGTGTTAACTTAAGCTAGTTGCTGTTTGGTGCCTATGAGAACGAACTCAGTCTTATCGTTATTCAGTTTTAGGTGGTCATGGACCATCCACTGGTGCTGGTCATCCATGCAGCGGTGCATTGATCCTGTGATCATGCATCACCCTGTGACAGTGTTTTGCATTGTTCAGAACAAAATCTCTGTCATTTGTTTGCAAAGCAAAGCAAAGCTTAAAGCTGAATGTTACAAGCGATGGCAGAAAAACTATGTTTAGCAACTATGCGTTTAATATGAAAAGGGGCGGGAGAGGGGGGCTCATGCAAATGCAGCATCGTTGGCATAAGAATTTTAGGGGGCCGCTTGTTTAAAAGCTGCCACTAAATTCTCAAAGGCCCAAGACCAGCAGTACAAAATACACCAATCAGAAAATAAAGCCATGTTTGTTTGTTTTAATAGGCATTTTGCCAAGTCAGCTCACGTGAGTTTGCGAGAAGTATTTCACAGTTATTCTGCATTTATTTTTGTTTTCGGTTGCGAATTGCAAGTGTCACACGAACGCTGTCCGGCGGGGGGTGGTTGTTGACGGGTTTTAGTCGGCCACGCCGTGCGCTCTGGGCCACAGCAAGTGTCGATTCGCATTTGAAATCGGCCATTTGATCGACCACTTTTGGCGACATCCTATGACGATGGCGCTGCGGCGGCGATAGTGAAAATTCGCATGACTTTAGGTGGTTGGAAGCAATCGAATTTCCCGGGTTTTGGAATCGAACTGCCAAAATTACCTGGCTTTCATTTGCCCGAGGCTGGATGGCGAGGGACGTGTGGAAGTAAAAGGAAATGGACACAATTCAGAAGGCTTTCAGCTCAGCTCAGGAGGCACTGGGATAGAGTATGGCGATTGACGAGGAGCCTGTGACTAGCATCATCTTATTATTACAGCATTTTTTTGTTAGTCGAATTTCACATGTGCCGAATCTAATGCAAATGAGAAAAATATATTGTTCTCGCTCGCTCATTTGCATTACATTCGGCACTTATGAAGTTCGACGTTTGAACCGGGCCTTATTTCCCTCTCTTCATCGCTCTTGTCGCTGCTCAACATGCCATTTGGATTATTTTCTTCGTCCAATTTGATGTAACATGTTCTACATCCTCCAATCAACATCTTCGCCGAAGAAGCCATCATCCTTGGTGAAACTGAGGTTATGTAGAGCACATTGACAGTTCACAGCTTAAACTGTGCGTGTATGGCTCAGAATCGCTTACCATAACTGACTAACATGTGGTAGGTAACGTAACTGTTTGCCCTGGATTTGGTACACAATTGAAGTTTTGACGAACCGGTATGCCAAAGCAAGCACACACACCCCTCAGGCATGGCACCATTTCTTTCATGTCATTAGGGCTCTTTCTTTATAAATATGGACCCTTCCATGCCTAGTTAATATACACCGTTTCAGATACGTGGCGGACTGTACCGCGTACGGTGCCTTTTGATTTTTTTGTTGGTATGAAGGAGTAAGTTTTAGTCAACACCCTTCTTTTAACAGATAATCCTTGAAATTTCTGTTTCCAAGCCGTTACTTTGACAAACACCTCTTGATCGTGTGGATTTTCTTGGTTGAAATTCTGCTGTCACAATGCGGAGGATTTTGTTTTATTTTTCAGCCTTCATGCTGCTGGTAATTTTCACCGTCACCACCCTTATGAATTTCCATGCAAAGCCCTACCAAGTCTCAACTGACTTGTCGAGGAGTTTTTTCGCTGGATCGGAAAAGACAACAGAATCAGCCCCTCCTTTTGTTTTCCTGACGGAAACAGAGAATTGCTTGCGGCCAGAACTTATTGAAAACCTCGGGTTGCACACAAGTTGGACTTGTCAATGTGATGTAATTGTACTGAGCTATAAAAAGGAATGTCGAGGCAAGAAACAGGCTCATGTTACATACCTATTTGACAATACAACCACATGGGGATCCGGCAGAAATCAACTTTTCTTTTACGCAATGGACCGAAGACCGGGTTACACGTACTACATTTTTACTGATGACGACATTTCTCTCAGGTTTAATGAGGCCGCTACGCCGGAAATGAGGCAGCTAACTCCAATTCGAGTGTTCCAAAATTGGCTTCTTGATTTTCAACCTGTAGTTGGTGTTGTTGATTACAAGTTGCGAGGAGAAGGGAACAAAGTTCGCAATAGAATGAGCTCGATCTGTGGGATTTTCAACTGCACTTCTGTAGCCAATCCCACCATATACTTCGATTCTCTTTTTAATGCGTTTCATGGCAAAGCAGTCCAGCATATCTTCCCACTGGATACACGCTACGAGAGAGTTACCTGGTGGTTTACCGACAAATATGTGGCATCCGTTGTGGAGTTGAAATTTCGCGGACAAGCATTGCTGTTTTTCCCGGTAACAGTGGGCAATCCATTGCATCGGAAATATCCACGGTTACAACGAGGGAGGGAGAAGGCTTGGCAAGAGTTTATCGCTGGTGTTCAGAGAGACATGCCTACCCAATATGCAAACCACAGTTTAATTCACGAATATAAGGAAAACCCTTTTCGCTACATAAAGACATCCCGCACCTATTGTATGAATGTGACTCGTCGACAACCCATTGTTCCATTTGCGCACTTTGCCCGCCAAAAATAAAACTGAAAAGTAAAAATGCAATCTAGCCTGCAGAGGGGTTCAGCGTTTTCTTTTCGCAATGGGTGTATGTGAAAAATTGAGCCCTATGTACAAAAGAAAACCAATTCATTTCCATTTCCATGGTGTTGTGAAGTTCCACCAACAATGTGATGAAATACTGAATATAATCTGCTAACTGTTGAGTCATACACAGGGAACGAGGGGTAGGGTTTTAAGGATGGGAAAAGGACGCATCATCTGTTGAGAAGAGACAGAGTGTTGTGATCGTGGTCTCTCTCGAGTTCACCGTTATGCTAATTCCTGGTACGCTGCAAAGTGCCGCATATTTAGTATGGCCGAAGGGTCTCCTGTGGCCAGGAGCCCTGGGCACTACAAGTAGTTTCTGGAACACAAATATTATTTGCTTTCTGAAACTACAACTAGAAGTCTCTAAGAGCAAGTCGAGTGCTGCGAAGTAACTGATAAAGTAATAAAATTAATACCCTTGTGATGTTTACAGGTCTTTCTCTATGCTTGTGTTTTAGACTGATTTTGATGAAATAATGGTATCATGTGTCTGTCACAGTCACTGTTGTTATTTACAATCAATGTGAATTTCATTGTTTTCTCTCTTTGAGTGATAAATAAACGGGCAACTCTCTTCTCGGAATTCAACAAGAAACATGAAGTTCTAGCATGATGTTAGATATATGACAGATATATGACACGAGAGATCCAGCCACACATTGTCAATTTTGCTGAGGCTAAGTTTTGGTACCTTACTAAAATACTTTTTCTTGTTTTCGATATATCAAATGATTTACCACAGGCAGCATACACTAGTGACGGAATTTAAAATAACATAATAGAAAGATTGCACTGTCTTTTTCCTGTCTTTTCACGCACGTTGGCTATGAGTGGATGGATTGAGGCCACAGTAGTGCACGCATAAGTTGAGCTGTTTTCTGCGTGCGCTACAAATTCGCCCCACCCCGCTATAAAAGGTGAAGACACCTTTCATCAGGCAGCCAGCTGTACCTGTACCAGAGCAATTAGCTGACGCTTGGATGACCTGGGAAGAGACATAAACTCAACCAAACCAACCATTCAGTCCTTCTGGGTTGTCTACCCGCCCCTCTCTTGCCTCCTCAATTGTTTTTAGGGTAAGGGCCGGCCTACCGTTTCTCTTTGCTTTGATCGATTTTCTGAGCTGGTCCCGAGAGTTTGATATTTGCTTTCTGACCCCCAAATCACCGTAAGCAAGGTAGATCTGGAGCCTCGCAAATCGGTGCAAGGGAAATCCAATTATTGGTGTGACTGTTTTATTTTCAGGAGGTTGCTCCCAGCCCACTGTTCCTTGGCTCGTTTTTCTCAACTGGTCCTTGTCAAATATGACAAAGTAGAGTATGGAGCACAATTGGAACACCTCTTCCACCAAGCAAAGTGTGCAGACAGCTTTGCAGAGGACGCAAGTCAATAAAATGCACAAGTAACGCTCCTACACTTTGAGGTAATGGTCAAATTTCCACCTGATGGATGTTACTTGTACAATAGAATCCCGATTTCTCGAACCTCCAAGGGAAACGAAAATTGGTTCGAGAAATCGGGAGTTCGACAAATGGAAGGTGGCACCAGATTACGCTAAAGCGCTGAGGTATTGTTTTAGCTGGGGCAGCTTTGCAGATTTTCATAGAAATACGTTCTTTTTGGTGTATATAGAGGTCTTTATTTACAAACAAAACCTATTGTAGTTACAAATTGTACAAGAAGACAGGCTGTAGTTCTGTACACACGTTATACAGCGTTTCAATTAGTTTACACGGCTTACGGAAAAAACGTTTCTTAACAAAAACAACGTGTGATAACTTGTTGCCGTTTTGCAAGCGAGAAACTTTTGTCTAAACTTTTGAAATGCTTTGGGTACTTCGGCGCAGATTATCGATGTAGGCCTCATCAGCGGAAAAGCTGAATGTGTGGAGTACCCAAATTGTATGGCGTAGTTCACATTCTGATGTTGGCTTCGGTAGTTCATCTATAATCTCAACATCATCCTCATCCATTTCTTCTTCGTCATGATCCTCAATATCGGCTGATGTAGATTACTTGAACTCCGTCAACATGTCCTCCTTAGTTTGGGGCTCATATTACTCAAAAAGTAGTAGTATCATTGTCACATTCGATGACAACGTCAGCTGTTACGCTTGCCCACGCAAGTTCAGGGGCTCGTTCCCTTGAGTTGTTCATTTCTTCTGCGAAGGTCTTGAATAGATCGTCATCATCAGCAAGGGCGCATCCCTGGGACTTCTGCGAGATCCCGGATGCTCTGAAGCAGTTTGGATTGTGCTTGCTGAAACTCTGTCCCGTGCTGCAACAAGCACATCCATCGCAACAAGAATGCTGACGTTCGGTATCGATTGGGCCTGTTGTTGTCAATTGCAGTTGTATACATTTGTACAGCTTTTGATCTGTAATGGGCTTTAAGAGCTCTTATTACGCCCTGGTCCATGGGAAGTGCCACTAGGCGGTAGGAACACTAAACAGACCAATTTCGATATTTTAAAATTCAACTTCAAACAATAGAAGTTAATAAACATGACTTCGACAAGGATTTGTATGAGTTAATTCCACGGAGCCTCGAGATGATGTCTTTTGTCTAAGAGTGAATTTCAATATATCGAAATTGGCCTAGAGCTTCGTCTCATGTGGGTGAGCTGGACAACCGTCTCACAATAAGAGCAATGTTTCTGCCTTCTCTTTCAAACCTGCGAGCTAATTTCTCTGATGAAATTCAATAAAATAATGGTGCACGGTAATATTTTAAAGCAAGCACACACACCCCTCAGGCATGGCACCATTTCTTTCATGTCATTAGGGCTCTTTCTTTATAAACATGGACCCTTCCATGCCTAGTTAATATACACCGTTTCAGATACGTGGCGGACTGTACCGTGCACGGTGCCTTTTGATTTTTTTGTTGGTATGAAGGAGTAAGTTTTACGACAACACCCTTTTAACAGATAATCCTTGAAATTTCTGTTTCCAAGCCGTTACTTTGACAAACACCTCTTGATCGTGTGGATTTTCTTGGTTGAAATTCTACTATCACAATGCGGAGGATTTTCTTTTACTGCTCAGCCTTCATGCTGCTGGTAATTTTCACCGTCACCACCCTTACGAATTTCCATGCAAAGCCCTACCAAGTCTTAAACTTGTCGAGAAGTTTTTTCCTTGAAATTTGTTTCCAAGCCGTTACTTTGACAAACACCTCTTGATCGTGTGGATCTTCTTAGTTGAAATTCTAAATAATTAAATAATTAATAATAATTTTAATCATTTCTATCGCGCCGGCTACATTAAAATATGATCGCCGGCGCGTTACAATCAATTGGAAAAATAAAAATAAATAATAACTCTCTACATACATACAAATATTAAAAAGCCTAGGTAAAATTACAATAGTGATATATAA
>BLFK01000464.1:9134-21817 GCA_014634185.1 Astreopora myriophthalma
ACCCCCCCCCCCCCACATAAATAATGACCGGTCCCTTGGATGGGTGCCATCATGACATCCTAAAAAGATGTCATATATTAAAACTACAGTCAAACCTCCCTTTGCAACCACCTCCCATAAGCCACCAGTTTTCCAAAATACCAAAAGTTTTTTACTGGAACCACTATTGTTGGAACCTCTCGCAAGTAAAACTTTATTTAAACACGCTTGCCCGTCAACTAAGCTGATTTTCACAAGAGGAGTGTGATTACAAGTACTCGATTAAAAAAATGTAACAACTACATTTTCAATAGTATATTAAAATTATTAGTTATTATCCTATTTCGCACAAGACTGCCACCAATTTTAAAGCGCACAGTTTGAAAGCTTCTGTTGTTCTAACATGGAGCCTAAGTGACACCTCATGAGTCACTGTAACAGTGTCTAAATTATTGAATTAGGTAATTTAAAACTAGAGAACTAGAGGTGAGACCATCCATTAACTGTTTGAAAATCATCCTAGATCCTGACATTCTTTGGTTACAATGATTTTGAAGTGGTCTAAATATAATATTTTTGTGGCCTCTTAAAGGTATTGTGGAGTAACGCAACGACCACGCCGACCAAAATACAAGTTTGCATCAGCGTTATCACAACCCTACTATTCGATCATGTCGTTTCGAATTTTAAATGTGTAGTAGCTGTCGTGGAATTCAACTGGTATGACTGGGGTAGAAGCGAACAATTGAGTATTTAGGTTGTATTTCCTTCACTAAGTTGTAACGGTTGTTTACTATTTTAAGTTTGCAGTTTCAACACACAGTCACATTCCATAGCTTCACATGTAAAATTAATGTCATTAAATCATAGCTTATCCAGTGGTGTTAAGAAGTTACGTCGTCTTGCTCATACGTATTCACCGGATTCACATCATCTGCCATTCCGTATACTAATACTGACCAGACCCAGTAAGTGACCACATAGACTTGACTTTTTTTTGCCCACCACGTCTTCAGACACGCAAGTGGCACGGATCGCCCGCATCAATGCCTGATCGGCCGTGGGCCACAAATGACCTCGCCAACATCCGCTGGTCGTCCCTGCATGGTCGCTGTCGTCCAGAGGCAGCAGTGGCCGCAGTAGTAGCACCACCCCAAGACAAGGTCGTCGCCATCCCTGCAGCGGCGACAGAGGAGGAGATGGCGGGGCGACGGTGGCGGTGGTGACAACGACAACAACGATCGACTGGGACACCATTTGAACAAAGAAGAATTTGGTCTGCAATTGGATCTGTTGGCCGAACATCAACAGCAAGAGGTGCAAGGACGGACCATTGGACACACCAATACCATCACCACCGTCTATAAAGAAGGCGGTCGTAAACAAGATGGCCAAGACGCCTGTGTCGTTGTTGATGTCAACGCTGGCCAATCTGAAATGGTGGATGCCGGACGATTTGCAACGATTGGATTCGTTGTTCGCCTTCTATCACAAGCAATGGTGGTGTCATCGTCACGTTCACGTTCACCCAGGTGCGATGGCTGCATGCAGCATGGAACGGGCTGGCCCTGCTGATCGTGGGAGGCTGGACAGATTTCAAGAAGTTCGCTTTCAAAGTGAACATGGTCCACTGGACTTCTTTAGGGTGATGCTCAGACGATGATGATGAAATGCTTGCGACGTCAACGGCCATTTTTGGAAGCCCTGTTGCAAGAGGTGCGTGGGCCGGGCGCGTGTCCTGACCTGTTGCAACATGCCAATGCCGACCAGATCAACGCCATCAGGAAATTGGTGTTGAACCTGTTGAAGAAATGCACTCCTGTGTCGTGGCCGTTGATGGCCTGGCTCTGCAAACATAAAAAGGTGTTGTGCAAAATGAGTCAACGCAAGACTTTGTTGAGATGCCGACATGCATGGTTGATGTCACAGCAAGGGGCGGGACTATGGACGAGTCTGTGCGACACGTGTTGATGCGTGCTACCCTTTGGACCCTGATGCAACTCTTGCAAGAGGCCACCGCTGAGAACATCAGGTTGTGGAACGAGACACGCCAGTGGCAATGGGACTATGCTTTGGTCCTGGAACAGTATAATAAGATGTTGCACGAGAAGATGCACCTTGAGATGCACCTGTACTGCGAACCGTGTCGCCAACTGTTGGAGGCTGACAGGCAAGTGGAATTGTGCGACACGTGCACGCGTCGCATTCCGTGAAAAAAACGAGATTGTCATTCCCAAGCAGGAACTGCCCGAGCTGGTGCAGTATTAGAAGGGTGCGGTTGGCGAGAATCCGTTGTTGACCCCCGTGGGATGGTTGGGCACCAAGAAACACCGGTTGTTGACCGACGTGTCGTTGCCGGCTTCCGAAGCTGTGCAATGTGCCAAACCCGTGACAAGTGCCTTGCAACGCACCACCAAACGACTGCAACAATTCACGGCCCCGCTGCCACATGCTGGTCCTGACAGCAATGCCGACGCCATTTTGACCACCTTGGTTTGGAAAAACGGATGTTACGCATAGTGCGAGTGGCCGAGAGCCCACATGGGTGGGCAGTGGCAGCCGGCACACAAGCGGGATTTGCCATGGCGACCCCCTGGCCCAACCCGTGGGATAGCAGTGAAGAAGGAAGCAGCAGTGAAGAAGGAAGCGGGAACAGGGGCGAGACCCAAGACAATGTCGGGGCACCCTCAGCACATGAAAGAAGCCTTGCTGGAAGAATTGCAAGGCACCAGGTTCAAACCCAAGAAATGGGGCCGTGTCGGAACCAGGACAGGAGGCGGTGAAGGTGGCGGTGGTGGCAGTGGCGTCACCTGTCGGGCCAACAGTTGGGCTTTCTTCTGCTGGGCCAATGGACAGATTTCCAGGACCACCCGGCAGGGGGTCAAATGGTGACGTCGACGGGCACAGGCTCAGGCTTTCTGGGCTCGTACGGTGTCCGGGTGGCTTTGGCACCAGCGTTTCATCTCAGCGTGCCGCTGGGCCTCGTGTTTTTGCTTGTACAGCACTTTCTGGGCTTGGACGGCTTCCGGGTGGGCGACCTTCCACGCTTTCACGTGTGCACATCTTTGGGCGGTGTCACGATACAGCATGATGTCACAAAATGGCCCTGCCAAAGCTGACCGGTCTTTAACACACTCTTCACCCACCAATCAGAAAGCACCCTGCCTACCACGTGATGCCCAGGAAAAAATCTGGGGGATACCCCGTATCCCCCTCTGACTGGGTTTTTTCGAGAGACCCTGATTGGTCCACCCGCGTCGTGTCACGTGCCTATAAAAGTCTCTATAAAGGTCGAACCCTCGCATAGCTCAGTCATTTTTTACTCACTCATACACCGGTGAGTGGCCACGCATCTCTCCGTGTCAAGCAATGCCAATGATCATGGACTCATGGGATGTGGCATGGAACGATGGACTGGATGAACTGATGGCCCAAATGGGGAGGGTGTACGATGCCAGGGCAAACAAGGTACGTGCATGGGCGGGTGTGTTTCTCTCTCGAGTGGGTTCAATCTCTCATGCATGGGTTTCTTTTTCTTTTTCTTTCCTCGACGTACAGCAGGAAAAAGTCGCAGGAGGAGGGGTGTTTCGTTTCGGGTTGGACCCCATCCTCAAACGTCGGTCTGTCTCCATAGGGGTTCGGGAACGCGTGTTTCGGGCCCAGTTGCACCAAGCCCACGCCTTGCGTTCCCGCCAGAACCTGACCCATGCCTTGGCCCAAGCCCTACGTAGTACCGTAAAAGATCTCCTAGACCAGGAACCCAGCATGGACGACCATGATTACGTGTACATGCGTTTTCATACCCTCCCGGTACGATCACAGCTTCGCATGGGGTTTATGAGTGGGACGCTGGCTCCAAGATGCTCACACGGTCGACAACCTTCTTGGACAACATGGCCCAAAAGCTCAATTCGGGGGAACAGTTCGAAGCTGACGACAAACCCTTTGAATTGGAACTCTTCCACGTGCGGGGTGGACCGCAAAACCAAGGCAAATTTCGTTTCCAACGACCAGGGCATGAGGCGGCCGTCAAGTTCCGACTCCAAAAGAAGTGCATCATCCAGATGCTGTGGGACGAGGACGGCCTGTGTTGCGTGCGGGCCCTCGTGACAGCGCAAGAGCTCCACCTGGCGGGCAGCAACCATGTGGAGAGGGACAAGTGGACCAGGAATTGTCAATGGCAATGGGACGAGGCAGCCATCCAACTCGTGGAGGAACTCGGATTGGGGCACCGCCCCTGCGGTCTCCAGGAACTCGCACGTCTGGTGTTGGCCCCTAGCCTCTACGATTATCACATCGTGGTAGTGGATGCCAACCACCAATACACGTGCTTCGCCTTCGGTGGAGGAGAGACCCTCTTGGCCCTGCTGCTCGAAGACGAGCACTATGACACCCTGACCACGTTGCCGGGGTTCTTCAGCTGCAGTTATCTCTGGAGACAGTGCCTCAAACCTTACGACAACAACGGACAGCATCGATGCTCGGAGGGAAAGGGTATTCACTGCCCCGAATGTCAGCAGGACACGTGCGAGGACTTCCACAAGGCCTACAAGGCCCAACACTTGGCCCACCTGTAGTGCTCGGCCTGTCACCGCCTCTTTTACAGAGAACGGTGCCCCTAGTTACAAGCGGCCCACACCCGCTGCGGCACCTCTGCTGGACCCGGCCAACCGTCCGTGTGCCAAGCCTGGTGAAAATGCGGCTTATGCCGTAAACTCCTGTGAACGATCAAAGAACGGCTGGAACAAGTGCCCTTCGTGCCACGAGACCGTGGAGAAGGCCACGCATCGGTGCTTCGTGCAAGTGCCGCCCGACCTCGAGGAGCTGGAGGAGAAGGCCTGCCTAGCCCAATGCTGCAAGTGGTGACAGTGGGCACGAGGACCGGGCGGGGAGGCACGTTTGGGGTGACAGACCTTGCACGCCAACACAGACACTGCAGACACCAATGACAATGATGACGATGAACCATATTGTCCCCCGTTGCTGGTCTTCTGGGACACCGAGGCCATGCAGGACATGGGGCAGCACGTCCCCAACCTGATCACGGGGATGACAGCCAAGGATGACACCCCGCAAGTGTTTCTCAAGTGGCTGGAAGAGCTCACAGAGGACGAGACCCGGCACGTCACGGAGCTGGCCCAAAATTTTCGCGGGTACGACTCGTACTTCCGGTTTTATTACGTGACGCGTGACGTTCGCACGTGACGTTCGGTGACGTCCTTTCGTCCCTCCCCTCATGTTGTAGTAGACTCGTAGTAGCCCTGCTTTGGCGCGAAAATTTGAATTCGACCAATCAGAGGCCTCCATTTCCAACCGTCAAAAGGTATGCAAACGGGCATAGACCAGTACTAGTATCCCTGAGAATTTGAGAGAACTTCCAAAACCCACTTTTTAAGATGAAAATAGTCTTATTTTTCAATCCTGAAAAGCAGGTAGTTACACCCGCATGTAATAACCTGATGGTTTAAGAACCTGCTGACAGAAATTTGCCATTTTAATACCCAATAATACAAGAACCCAAGCAAGCAAGCCAAGCAAGATCAAGCAGCTTCTTGTGTGTGTTACAGTTAAATTACAGTTTAACCGAGTTTGAATATGAGTTCTGTTAGGCTTTACATAATACAGTTGTGAATAAACACTGTATATTTAAGGACCAGACCCAAGGTTATTTATTTTTCTGGTAATCAACAACTACATTGCCAATAACTACCCCAAAATACAAGGACCTATTTTGCCAGACTTAGAAGAATGTAGGTTCTTAGACGCATGTTTTTACTGTATGTTGTTTTTGTGCACTAAACCAAAGCAAAAATGCGACACTGGCGAGGGAGAATACTAGGATATCAAGTCGACACACTGCATTTAAGGATAACAAATAACCCTCAAATACGAGACATTATGACCATCTAAACACACGTTTAAGTTGACAAAAGGGTTTTGCACCAAGGCATTAAATTTCGCAAAGGTAATTTTCACTGTAAGGCCTTGTCACAGGACTTAAATTGTGCGAAAATTAGTAGAAATAAGGTAAAAGCCAAAGTATAGCCTACCAATTAGCCTGAGAGGAGGCCCTCTCTTCGTGGGAACAGCAAGAAAGAGGGGTCTGGGTGTAATCGCTTTTATGCATTTTCAATCAATTTAAATGTTCAAATGTTAACAGTGACGTGAAGTGAAATCCGCTTTTTTGTCGGTTGATGTAACCTCGCTTATAACCTCAACAAACAACAGGAGGACAAAATAATCTCTTTAATTTATCTCCAGGTTCACTCTACAGTTACAACATTAATCCTCTCAGGCTATAAAAGGTATATTGTGGCATGTCACTAGCAGTGTGAGTGGGCTTAAAAAAGTATTCTTTAAGGTAACACCAAACGTGGCATGATCTGCTACAAAATCAAATAACTTTCATTTACGCCTTCCACAGGGTCACATCTTGGTCACTAGGACAACACTTGCTGCCCCATAGTTTGTAACAAAACACCCTGATTTAATGAAGAGAATGCCAACATCCCTTTCTTTCTTTTGTCTAGCTACAAGGAAACTATCTTTCACACACACAATGTCGACAAAATACAACACAATTAAAGTTATTGCTGCAACCAAATGCCCACTGCATGGCATCACTTACAATACGTAGTGAACAAGTTGAACAAGTCTGAATTTCAGTGATATTAAAGAGAAAAAGCACAGTTCATGGTAAGACGGTGAGGATGCTCTCCAAACCTTGTCTCCCAGTCTAAATGGCATTTGTTCCAAACTTACATGGCAACTAACCCAAGAAATGAAGTGACATGTAGGCTAATTTTGAGAGAAAATGATTCAGTTCTCTCATGTAGGTACTACAGCAGTAAAAGATCTCACGTCATCCATTGGTACATGCTTTAAAATTATGCATAGAAAAGTACTTTCTCAAAGTTTCCAAAATTTCACGGTCAAGAGCATTTGTCTGTTTGACGTTCATTTGCCATCACATTGTCATCATTTTCATGGGGAAATAAGCTTACAATAACTGAGAGCATCAACCTCGTGTCTTGGAATGCTGGATTAGCCACTGCAGTGTGATATCTACAAGGAAAAGAAACAGAAGTAAGGTGGTGGGTTCCTACATTCTTTCAGCAAGCAAGACACAGAAGAATAAACCAATCACAGTTCACGCTCTTGTGCAACACGATGGGTTTATTCTTCTGCTTGACAAAATTGGTTTCCACTTGTAGTTAGGGACAGTCGTACTTGAATCAGAAGAACTATGTCTCTAATGTTTGATTTTCACAGGTCATAAGGCTATGCTCTTCAGATTACAACTGTGACTCCATTTGCAGTGCCACTTACCAATGTTTTCCTTTTCTTTGCAAGAGATGGAGTAACAGCAAATTTCTCTGTCTTGGATAGATGCCAGATTCCTAAGCAATTCAAAGGAGAACAACTATCATACTACGATAAAGTGGCAACCAGACAAGATGTTTAAGAGAAAACTCGGCTAAATAAGAAAATGGTTTGAACCCAGGAGTAACATACCTCGGTTGAAAATGATCATCTGGGTGACTGGAGTCCTGAGAAGGACTGTTGTTGTTGACTGACGTTTCGACAACCTGTGCGGAAGCCATCTTCAGAGTCAAGTGATCGATTTTAGTCAGTCGAAAATTCAAAAACCCTGGTGAGTGATTCGATTGGTCAAAAGGTGGAGTAGCCGTTAGTAAACACGAAATGTGATTGGCTGTGAAGGCGTGAGCAGGGATAGTTATGTAAATAGAGTGATAAACATGCATAATGAGCTACTGTTTTCGGTTGAGTAATCGTTTGTAAGGTGCGGGGAGAGGTTGGCAACGATTTAGGGTAGTTGGTTCTAAGTTAGTAAACCAGCTTTCGAGTGTAATCCGTTGGTAGTAGTCGGTACTGTAGGTAACGCAGGTAGCAGAGTCCCAGTCGATAGTGTGGCTTGTTTTCAAGTGGTGTTCGGCAATGTTGTTGTTGAGGTCACCTTTTTTTCGTACCTCGTTTGTGTTCGTTTAGTCGCGTGGTTAAGTTCCTGCCTGTCTCACCGATATACGTGGCCTGGCAGTCGGAGCATTTGATCTTGTAAATGGCTCCCGGTCTGTTTTCAGGTTCGTCTTTGTCTTTAACGTTAGTGAGTAAGCGTCGTAAAGTGAACATAGGTTTGTGTGCAACAAGGATGTTGTAAGGTCGTAGTATGCGTGCTATGGTTTCGGAGGTGCCTCGTATGTAAGGTATGGTGGCTGTAGTGGTGGATAAGTTGTTAGAGCTGTCGTTCTGTCTGACGTAAGTCCAACTAAGTAACGTAAGTTCAAGTCTGTCCAATGCAATACTTACGTCAGACAGAACGACAGCTCTAACAACTTATCCACCACCACAGGACTCCAGTCACCCAGATGATCATTTTCAATCGAGGTAAACTCGGCTAAGTCGGCTAATTTGAGTGAAAACAAGAATGAAGGTACTACAATTTTATGCTTACAATCTCTCGACCAGTTCTTTCTCGTCTAATGCATTTGGGAGATCCTTCTTGTTTCCAAGAACTAAGACCTAAAAGAAATGTAACAAAACACACCCAATTTGGAGGATATTTTTGTCTTTAAACAGTGTGCAAACAAGTGCATTATTGTGTGCTTTTCAACAGTGTCCTGAAACCAAAACCAAAGTACATAATTACTATGACCAATCAGGTGAGACGAGCAGAGCATAACAAACAGAATACAGAACAGGAGGCCTAAACCCTGTTCAAGGAGTGCAGGAAAACATATGCGAGCAAGTTGAAATTGGTGTTGCTCTTGTCTCTGACTAGCTGAGTGTGCGGCTCAAGGTTAAGGAGCCAATGAATCACTCAGTGTAGTAATACAAAAGCAAAGCAATGGAAAAAATGCATGTGACATTCAATTGAAAACTGTAATAGCTAAAATGACAATACAATAAGAATTGCTACACACTAGACAAAATTAATAAACAATAAGAACCAAATGAGAATAAAACACCCACACACACAAGTAGGTCTCTGATATAAACTGACAAGTGAGCTCTTGCGAGACCTTTGGGGACCAGAATGTTTGGAGCTTGAGCTCTGGTGGCAATAATGTATGGAGCCTGCACATAATACACACTGGGAACAAAGCCAACTGGAAACAGATTTCATTTAATATTAATTTTTCATAAATGAGCATTGTTTTTTTCCCCTTCCTACCGACATAACCACACCGAGCTGTCAGCACCGAAACAACGTTTGATGCACTAAAAAAAACTGAAATGAACCATTTGAAGGGGGAAATACTTTGGCTTTGAGAAAAACACAATACTGCTTGTCATGTGAAAATTAAATCATGTTCATACATGATAAATCACCTGGAACAAACTTTCAGGCCAATACACGCAAGTGTGACTGTTCTTGCTGTTTTGGGATTGATTTTTTTCTGAACCACACTTCATTCAAATACACGATGAACCAACACCAGTGCGTTATAATTTTTCCTTTTTTACTCCACACTGGACGCAATCAGGCACTGTTAGAACACAGCCCTTTATTGTTTTTGTCACTCATTTAATCAAACACAAAGTCAAACAATTTGTCCTATTAATAACTCAATGGAAAAGCGTATAATCACAACTCATTCCTGGAATATTTCAGGTATTTGACACAAATATGTGCTGAGACTAAGAGATAACCATCTTTAGCACTTGCCCAATTCTGGTGAAAGCCCTCATAATAAAGCAAAACAAATACCCATAAACAGGGTTGTCAAAAAGTGCCGGTGATCAGCGATATCACAGGCTACTTTCCTTGTTTGGCCACTGACAATTCGCCAAAGAAAATGGCAGAATATAGAGAACGTGGTGGCCTGGAGGCCCTCAGTCCTGTGTATCTTAAACTCTCCTTCTACTTAAAATCTTTTTGACAACCCTGCATAAACAGTCACGTATAAGAAGCACTTTCTTGACTGGATTTTGGCCTTCAAATTAAGGGGGGTGATTATCCACAAGACCACCTCTTTCTGCGGATATAAACTGCATGGTTTGGGTTCAGAAACAACACTACACACTCAAATGATTAAATTTTAAGTCTTCTTTAAAATTTGTATCATTGCTTTCATACTTGGTTCTCATTCGGTCCCAATTGTAAATCTTGTCCTTCAGCAGTCGTTTTAAGCAAAATAATTCATTTTTCTTTTATTAGAACCTAACTCTAACTGACTCCCACAGTTCAATGTTCTCTGCAGCCTGTAACTTCAATTGTAAACTTTCCACTACATGCGAGAATAGGAGACCTTGTCAGTTGCAATTGCATTTTCCTGGTGCCCAGACTTCTTTCTTCAAAAGATTGCTTGGTTACTAAGTACACACAAAATTCAGCATGAAAATACAATCTTTCACTGGATGCTCTGAAGGCGCAACAAGATGGAGGCACGGTGCATGGTCGAGTGGAGTAAATTTCTGGGGTTTTATTGCAGTCATTATTATCAAATCGTAACCAAACTAATCAAATATGATGGATAAAAACTTTGTTAGAGCAAGGGACTTGTGAAGAATGTGGAAGGATGAATTCCTACCAAGTATAAAATGAGAAATTAGAATGGAGATAGGTGCTAAAATCAAGAATCAACACTCTGTCTAGAAGATGTGATGAAATTGAGAAGTCTCAGAAGTTTATATCTAATAAATACGATACTCTTATGGCAACTTCAAGTTAAGATTCACATTAAAAACAGAATTATTTGTAGCACCTATGCATAAGCAAAAGAAAAGAAACAATACATTATGTTGAGTTCATTTTCCATGTGCTCTTTGCCTGGCGAATGCCACACCTAGGTTATTTGCAGACAACACAAGTATAACAGTGTCTGGGAATCCAATTGAGGAGATGAAAGTGAGGCTGAATCTTGACCTGGCCAGCATACACAGATGGTTGGCTGCAAGTAAGTTGAGTCTTAATGTAGCCAAAACTGAATATATGCTGACTGGGTCTGAGCCAAAAATAAATGCCCTCTCAGAGGAACCTCATGTTTTTAGAATGACTCCAGTAACCGAGTACACAACTGCAAGGTTCTTGGTGTACACACTGACGAGTCCCTCAAGTGACTCAAGTGCTCAAGTGGGTTCTTGTAGGGACTTATAAGAAACACCAATAAAATCCTATTGAATTACCAACAAGGCAATCTGCAATTTTTTCCTGTGAATGACCTGAATGTTAGTGCAACTGAAAATATATTTTTCTCTTTTGCATGCCGAATGATGCATAAGAATGCCTAAAACGTTACTGAATGTTAATACGAAAATCGTTATTGAATCTGAGTTACGCACAAACGTTCATTTCTTGGCACTCATGAATGTATTGTCACGCTACTGGTCATCATTCCATGCACATGAATGCATATTTTCTTGTAATGAACAGCAAAAGGTGTAAAGCCAAGAACTAAGCACCTTTTTGAAAAACTTGGTGGCCTGGTTACAAAAACAATGCCAGGTTAAGACTGAAGAAATTTGTCTCACACATGCAAACTCAATAACTCTATAGAAAAATTCACTGCCTGACGAGTGAATTTCACGTTAAATTTCACTTGAAAAGCCGATATCGCACTCATTGCTTTGCGATTCACTCATCAGGCAGTGAATTTTTCTTGAGTCGCACGAGTCTCCAGCAAGCGAACGAAAAATGAAAAAAAAAAAATTTCAGGGTCATCCGGTCAAAAGCCAGCGAACAGGAATCATGCTAAAATTGGAAATCACTGATGTTTTAGTCTCATTTGAATATCATACTAGCTCGTGGTGTGACAGAACTTTGTCAGTTCAAGGTCAAAAAAAGAGTTTTACTGTTGTACTTTACTCCACTTTTTCTCTGAGAACGAGATAATTTACATTTTGATGTATTACATTCAAACAAGCCCGCTTGGTTTGGAACCAGAATCAGCAAAATACGGCAACCAAGAAAGGCCAAACTTCAAACAAGATCTCCAACCAAATTACCTGTAAGTCAAAAGTGCTTTAAACAAACTTCTGAAGACACAAATGACACTTATTCTTAATTTTAGGAGGACTCAATGTGAAGTTAGGGTTAGGGTTATGAAGCCCTGATTTTTTCAGGCTTCTTCTTTCCAATTGCTTAAATTGGAAAATTAACTGCGACAATCATTCTTCACTTTCATCTACAACCGCAGTTCACTATATACTTCACATCATTTCACTCCTCACGGGAGATATGAACTCACTAAATTGACCTCGCTCCCAATGTGTGGCTTCATAGCTCAGTTGGTAGAGCATCGCACCGGTATCGCGGAGGTCACGGGTTCAAATCCCATTGAAGCCTTGATTTTTTCAGGCTTCTTCTTTCCAATTGCTTAAATTGGAAAATTAACTGCGATGATCATTCTTCACTTTTAGGAGGACTCACTGCGATTTTGTGTTTAAAACATAAGGGTCAAATTTTCTTATCACTGTTGAGGCACGTCAAAAAACAGTAAGGCAAGCAGAGTAAAATACACTCGTTCAGTCGCCTTTTATAGTAAAACAGACTATTTCTTAGTGTCCAAAACGAGTATTGACGATTTTTATTTAATTCCAGTTGAGAAAAAAAAAAACGAGTTTCATTCCTGTACAAAGAAACAACGATTAAACCAAAATGCTTCAATTTATTGGATTCATCTGTGCTGTCAAGGAAAATACACGTCAACTTGAAAAAACGCATCCGTAAAAATAACAAACGG
>BLFK01000464.1:23927-41427 GCA_014634185.1 Astreopora myriophthalma
TCTTACCCCCCCCCCCCCAAACTTGATGTGGACAAAGAACCATCAAAGTTAACAAATCCCCCATCCCCAACGCACTCATACCGAACAGCACAGTAAACTTGAGTACAAATGATGAACCAGCTCAACTGACTACAATGCATTTACACATGAAAAATAATGCAAGAAATAATATGTCTATAACAATAATAATAATGCTATATATAAATCTAGGTGATGTTCACTGGTAAATCCAGAATAGTACTCAATAGTAAAGGGGTGGTTATATCTGTAGGTGGACAACTCAGCATGAGCACATATGGATTTTTGTTTCGTAGATCAACATAAAATTCACCCACTCATCAGTCAATATCCATATTCACTGAAGTATATAGAGTATATTAGGCTTACATCAGTAATGTAACCGCTCGACATTGTAGCTTTTGACTGTTGAAACGGGAGATTTAAAATTTGAGAATCTGAACGTGTACACTTATGATTGGCTGTTCAGTGTCCAACTAATTGTGACCTCTCACGCAAAAATGTACACTAACAGCTTTCCATGAAATGGGGGAAATGCATGGCTATCCAACAGGTTAGAAACGGCTCACCAAGTGTTTAAAACGGGTGAAAACAAACAGGTGAACAGCTTATGAGCTGAATGGCTCATGAACAATTTGGAATGGATGGTCATGAATGGCTTGTCAATTAACCCGAATGGACAGATGTGAACAGCTGAACCTCTCAAGAAAAATTTCGAGCGCATAGCCATGAAAGGCTGAACGGCTAACGAAAATTTTTGAATGGAAAGCCGTGAAAAACCAAATGCGACAACAATATAATTACTCAGGGTGCCAGTCTCTTATAGATGACAAATAAGAAACGACTTTGTTAGTTACAAATTAAGACACATTTGGCCAGTTTAGCAGAATTCAACAAAGGCTAGTCGCATTTGCACAAAACAGCTAATCTCGGGTTCGTGAAAGTTTGGCCTAGATACAAGTACTTTGCTCAATGCCAAAAGCATAGGTAGGAAAATTGTTATTTTACCAAACGCTGCATTCAAAAATGTTTGCTACAAAAAGATACGAGTCCATGACATAGTTCAAGCCATGTGCAAACAAAGCTTGTCATGCAAATATTTGCATATATGTATGTTGATGCCAAACAGAAATATTTTGATTTTCTAAATTCTAAGTTGAGAATCTTCAAAGCAATAATTAAAAACAGCATGATTCGCAAGAATGCAAGGTGAAAAAGAATTGGGGCTCAAACAATCCATGAATTCGGCTTGGCTTCAGGCGTATCTTGAAATTAACATTAACATGATGCTTTTGAACCTTGAAATTAACATAACGCTTGCTTGTGCCAGCTGGTTGAACTGAGCTTATTTTGTGGAAATCATCTTTCAGTTGACATGAAACTATGCCCGACAATATCATTATCGAACTCAGTCAACCTATGCGATATCGTAAATCAAGCCTAAGGTAACACACGTTTTATGCAACCAAAAGTTTGAATTTTACACCTCATGTTGCAAAAGGAACAACGGACGATCACACTTGCCCCAGTGTGGGCGAGTAATAAGTGTGCTGGAGTGCGTGACAACCTTCATGCTTCAAATGATCGTGACCACGTCAAAGAAATATTGACTTTGTGGAATCTGCTGAAACGTCAGCATTCAAAACCTAAAAACATTGAAATACTGAGCCATTTCACGGACACACACAAAAAAACAACGAGAAGCTAGGCCGAAGGTCAAGAAATAAGGCAATTTGGTTACATTTTGATGAGTAAAAAGCTGCAAATTTTATGGCTGACTAGCGTGACTGAAGCGGGCAACTTGACTGACTCGAAGTTGTTGCAAAGGGCAACACCTCCCAAACATTACCCTCGTCAAACATTTCTCAAATGTTACACTCTCCCTAGGACATTGTTCAAGCCAGTGTTTAACCAACAAAAGCGCTACCTAGTACATATTTAGTTCTGATGCAAGCGCGTTCTGGAAACAGGTTTCCAAACACACTTGCGTTAGTGCATTTTTCAATGACGCATTTGAAACCCATTAACATGGACGCTTACTTCTGGCCTGCACTGTATAACCGCACTGCAGCGATCGAGTTTTCGCAACAGCAACAGTGAAACTATGCTGTCTTTCTCCATAAGGAAACTCTGAGCTTTCAGTCTGGATAACAATTTACAGTACCGCCGAAAAATAATGCATGCCCAAGAAGTGCCGCAAGAAGTTCTTGCCCCGTAAGAACACGCAAGCCCCCGCAAGAAGTAAAAATGTCGTGTTTGTGCGGTTTGCCCGCAAGAACTTTTGAAACACAAGAAGTGGAAAGTCTAACCGCAAGAAGCCGCAAGATGTTGCAAATCTAACCACAAGAAGCTGCAAGAACCTATGGATCTTACCGCAAGCAGCAAGAAGGGGCAAGAAGTTACTGCAGGTCAAACCGTCAGACCGTCTCAAAAGATCTGTTTGTAATGCCGTGTTGGTGGTTGAAATGCTCAGCGCTTGCTTACAAATCTTGCAAAATTTATGCTCGCTGATAATGTAAAAATATTATCAAAAACGCTCGCTTATTACGCGTACTTGCACATACAAACCTCAGCTACATGAAACCATGAGCATGTACATGTCATTTTACGGAAAAAGGCCCTTTGATTACGTTAACTTCTTAGTTTGCTGGCAGATTACGCTACAATCACAAAACATCTCCAAATAATAAAAAAGCCCCTGGAGAAACAATCGATGAAGAAACATGTAGTTAGCTTGGGTTCCACCCGTTTTTTTCCTTCTTCTTGTGTGATCTGTGAGCAAATACAACTTTTGTTCAAATCTCACACTGAACCACCGCTAAGACTGCGTGTGTAAACAAATGAGACGCTACAATGTTGTAAATATCTTTTAGAACTTATGCAGATTTATCATTGTGGAAAAAAAATTGCAGAAAAAAATATCTTGTGTCTCTCAACAAACGGTAATCAAGGTAATCGACTGTAATCAAGTCGGCTAAGGAAGCGAACGGCTTTCATAAACTCAAGCAGCTGTTTGAAATGCAAAACGTACCGGTATGTTGTGGTAAGCAAATGATTTAATGAACACCGAAATCTCATGTGATTTCCTTGTGAATCCCTCTTATTTCAAAGAAAATGATGTCAAGTGAAGAAATCTTTTAAGAAGACAGCATAGAGCGTGAATAATTAAGATAACAATCATGTTGTTGTGACACCTTGAATTTGCATAACGATTCAAAAATGACTGACGGGTGAAAAATGTCACACTTTGGTCAGGGTGACCCGAAAACACTGACCCCCAGTCCATGGACCCCCACTACAGACCGGGTCCACGAACTACCTAAGGCCGGTTCACGGACTACCCCTATGGACTGCTCTATGGACCACCCCCAAAATAAAGATTTCACTTACGAAATTCCGAGTGTTACGCTGGGAAAATATAACAGCCGTGAGTTCAGTCTATACATCATTGACATTTCACACGGCCATTTTTCCTTTGCTGTGGCTATAAGTATATATGAAACACCGGCAAATCTCCAGAAAGCCTTGAAATCTCTGTGCTGCTTTGAGTTCATTTCCTTTGCCATTTTGTTAGGCCTATTCTCCCGTGGGTTCGTGAACTCGTCCCAGGCTTCACAATTTGCTAAGCGGAATTTCAAATATAAACAAGTTAGAAAGACCTAAAATCACATCTAAAATCACGGATGGCCCAGAAAAACAAAACGAATGAAACTGATTCATATTCATCTGTTCTTACCGTTCATCCATGATTACCACGTTGTGAGACGAGAGCAGAAGAGTGAAGGCTGGGACAAGACCTCGAACCCGCGAGAGAGAGCGGGCCATACAAAACAAATCCTTATGCAATGCGACTAAAACAAATGCTCCATCATTTGATTGTATATTTCACGACCCTTATGTTTCAATAAAAGAATAGCCACCCCAATTCGAGACACACAATGCACTACTCCTGTGGTCCGCTGCTTTTGTGATGTACATGTAATCGCTTGCAGGTCAAAATTTCTCACTAAAATTGACCTTATTAGCACACGGATATGCTTTGCTTGTGTGTAAAAACAAAAGCTATTGTGTCAAGTATGGAGCAAAGTGAAATGCTTCTGAGGAAATCAAAGTCAAACTGAAAATACTAGGATAGGCAGTCATGCCACTGTGTGTGACTTTTAGTCTACTTTTACTGTTAGGGGCAGAGTCTGTGGTTCTGCTTCGTGAGAAAATAAAAATAAACCGCAAATAAAAATGGGTCATCTGAAACCAGGAAAACAGCAAAGGATACAGAATGAGAAACCATTACTTAAGGCTAGGGTTTCTTTTAGGATGTTGTGTAAACAAATAAATCGATCCTCAATAAATTATTGTGGGCTCCTGGAAATGTGGGTTGGGCTCCTAACTTTTGATCTTGAGGGCTCCCAAAAATTTTCGTTTGGCAGCAGCCTCAACAATACGTGCATTACAGCAAGTCAGGTTTAACACTGCTGAATATTTGTGATGATGGACTTTGTGTTGTGTCATGAGGCATAATCACGTGAGCATCAAGTTCACCCCAAGCATTTTCTGCACCTTTTAGTTTGATCATATAATAATGAATAATTTATAAGGAAGTATATCAGTTACATCTTCATGGCAACAACCTAATGTTAAGTACTAAATCACATGGTTTCTGTTCATTGGCAAATAAGCTCATCATTAAGTGAATATTGATCAAGCCATGTTCCCTTGTTTCAATATGAATCTGTCCATGATAATTTTATTTGTTTCGTATTGCAGGACGTGAACAATCGATGAAACCGATGATCGGAAAATCAATCGATCAATCGATGCCAATCGATGCCAATTAATCGATTGATATCGATAATCGATGAACAATCGATGCTCAGGTTTTTTGTGATTATCGATTTCATCGATTATCAATTTTTATCGAATATCAATGCCAATCGATCAGTTAATTGACATCGATTGTCATCCATTGGTTTTCATTTTTGATGCGTTTTATTTTCACTCAAGATTTCCAAAAACACGGTCTGTTTATGCATTTTAATGATGAAAACTGCGATAAAACTTTAATTTTTTCACAATGGTGATTGATACATGGTGGACAACATGGGCGTACGATTTCATAACAATATCAATTCTCAATTGGCCATCAAACCGATGAATTGTGATGAAACTATGATCAAAGAAGATTAAAGGTCAGTGCTTTAAAACTGAATAATATCCAATGTAATGCTGGCGTCATAATTATTAAAAACATTAAAAATCATCTTAAAACACTAACATTAGTTATGATTTGCCTTTCAAACTGTATATTGAACTGTAACATAAAAATGGCAGTTTAAAGGCCTTGAAAAAGAAGCTCCCCAAAAGGGTCTGGCGGCTAAAATGCTCGCGCATTACTAGCCATGCATAGGCAGCACAAAACGTGTCTATTGGATACTGGTCATCACAAAAGGAACGTACATTTGACAATCGATGAGTTGCGACCACTTTTGTGTGATTATCGATTGGTCATCGATTGGCCGATGCCAATTAACTAACAAGGCATCGATTGTCATCGATTGATTTTCCGATCATCGGTTTCATCGATTGTTCACGTCCTGGTATTGGCCTTCCCCCGCTTACAAGGAAGTGCTTTTACCAGGAAAATATGCATTAAATCTTGACTGGTGTTAACCCTAACCCTAACCACTGGACACAAGACAGTGAAATACCCTTGATTTTCATGTTTCATTATTCGAAGCTTTTGTCCATGGCCAAGTTCATAGATGACAAAACATTAGGTACATTAAAACATTAATCATCCTCGTAGTAGAAACAGATAATTTGAGGTTTTAACGAAAGCAAGAATAGTTTAAGATTATGCGCGTGGAACGAGTTTGAAACGACGATACTGATGAGCAATGCTATGTGTCACGAACAATTTTGCCAAACTTCGCTTTGACAGGATGTACAAGACCGAAAGAGAATTGAACACAACTGATGCAGCATTCTTAAATAACGTGTTTCTTAATACCAATATAGTTGACCAAACTCAACAGAAATAGAACTCAAACTATGAAAGAATCAGATAAGATTTAAGAACGAACTGAAAGAGCAATACATAAGCTAATACTCACCGCAATAACATTAACAAATGTTGTTTTGCCAGAATATTGCAAGCCTACCAGTGTTAGCTCCATCTCCTCCCTCCAAAATAAACTCTTTATCCAGTCTAATATACTCCTGAAAAACGCCAACATTTTGAAATGTACGTCCTGAGACAATCGTACGTCCAAACCCAAACTTGTCTTTGTAAAAAACCATCACATGACAAAAGACAACATGGCGGACCATAGACCAGGTTACACTGCGCGCACCTTGTCCCCATGTAACCACCGGTATCCCAAGCTCAGGAAGCGGCAAAGCTAGCAGAAAAACGGCTGTACATGCAATTAAATCCAGAAAACAAATATAAAAACAGCTTACCTGACCTCACTTGAGCCTTCTTGACTTTTGCATTGTTTTAAGTTGTTTTAAGCGATTTTCAGGCAGTTTGGTTCCTTCTCAACATGCACTTCCCCAATGTTGGTACGTCAGACTCTACTCAACTTCTACTATGACCCAACGTAGCCGGTCCGTTCTATATCGCGCTTAAAGCGTCGTCTACACGAGCGATTTTTATGTAATAATTTTTATTTGCTCGTGTGGACAAGGAAAATTGGTCAATTTTTATGCGATGAATACATTTGCTGCGAAGCCGCCGTCTTACCTTTTATGTGGCAAATAAAAGTTGCCACATGCGAAAGCATGCTCGTACTAATGGCTCTTCGCATAAAATGTGGCACATGTTCAGAGGTTGTTTTAGTAAAATCTAGGCGCTTCTCGTCACAACAAGATGCGGCGTCCACTCGTGCTTGGACGGAAGAAGTGACAAGCGCACTTTTCACTTTAAGAGGCCTGAAGGCAGTAAGAACCCTAACCCCTAACCTCTGTAGAGTTCGTACTTTGACTCAAGATAAACGAGTTTTCGACAAATATTTGCTGTTCATTCACACCAGCAAGTATATCTGACATATAAAAATTGCCACATCAACGCGCGCGCGAAAGAAACCTCCACACACGCCATATCCGAGCTGCTTGCAAGTCAAAGCACGCGTGGGTCGCGCGTGCTCAAATTCTACCTTGTCGTCTCGAGATTTTTTTAATTTCCTAACTTCAGGAGCTTGTTAAAGGATGGTTAAATACTGTGCAGTTGCAGTGTTTAAAAATGGGAGCCATAACAAGCCAAATCTCTCGTACTTTCGCTTTCCATCCGATCAGAAACTACGCAAAAAGTGGGTAACATTTTGTCGCAAGGCGGACGAAAAGTTTAAGACCCTTGCAGATCCTCGCACATGTTCGCATATTTTCCGAAAAGATTGAAGTATTATTATTATTGAAGCATGCGGAGCTAACTCTATCTTTTTAGCTACATTTATGTTTTAGTGTTAGTTTTCTGTAGTTTTTTGGTGTTATTTTTGTTGTCGGTGTTGTAATTTCCTGCCATTAAGCACTTAAGTTTGTTTTTTCTTGTTACACTCTCTGCGCTCGCATTATTCGATTGTTTGCATTTAGTGTTGTTGCAACGTTTACCGGTAATTTAAAATTCTAACGGCAATGTATTAACGTAAGTTCAAATTGTAACATTGACTCAAATTCAAATTCGCACTGTAACGAACACTTGCAACTGAAGATGATCGTTGATCGATCGAAACATGTCTTGTAAATTCAAAGTTGTTGTCCGTTTTTTACGAATACCTTTGTGATTTCTTCTTTGCCGTGCGGATAATCTTTGCCGAGTTCTTCTGCATCTTCGGACGATGGGTACTGCTCATGAGTACTGCTCATGTTTTCGCTGACGCGAGAGACTTTGTACTCCTGAGTAACTTTCAACAGCAGCTCTACTTCATCATCTGACCACACAAACGAGTCCGTCTTTCCTTTTCCTTTCGATTTACTTGTTTTTTGGGAAAATTTTTGCATTTCAACGGGCTAAATTACAGTAATTAAGCGGATACAACTCACACGAGATAAGCCTAGATACAAATATCGCGACATCTTTTGAGATATTTAGAAGTTTTTGAGAAATTTAGAAACTGTTGAGAAATTTAGAAAAAAATGTGATATTTAGAGCAATTATCACAAAAAAGATACTTCATAAGAGCAAAAAAAAAACGGGTTTATATTAAATTTTACGAGTTCTTTTCGTGTTTCCCTGTCTGCACAAGCTATGGTTCAGATTTTCGGGAGGTTTAAAATGGTCCCTCTTCCTTTTACGAGCCAGCGATACTACCAATTCGGCAGATTTATTCTGCAGTACAATAAGCTGCACCATATACAAATTACCTACCAATTAATTCGACGCCACGTGGAATCAATCAGTCAACATGGCGGAAGTTATCGAAGTAGAAATTGAACAGGCGAGTGAACAAGAACAAAGAGGAAGAGAAGATGAGGTTGTTTCAGTTTTTAGTAGCGTGTTTAGTAAACAAATTTCTGAAAGGAATTCACGATCTGGGGAAGTTGTTCACTGTAAGATTCTGACTACATGATGCATGTCAACACTGCTGCTCGTTTCAAACACTACTCCTCGTTTCAAACACTACTCCTTATATCAATACCAACACCGACATGAATACCACTAGCACACAAGTATATCACAAAATCCATCAAGTCACAAAATTCTTTAGTTGATTTTCAATGACATCTACGCATGTGTGAATGTTTACTCACAACAACGTATTCTGCTCTTACTACAATTTGTAAGCGCTGTATTAACACAGCTTGCAGCGAATGGTCATCTATCTCTATCGCCAAATATTGTCTAAGATTCACAATCAATTTAGATCCTATTTATTTGATAATAGCCACCCACACATTTCTTCACAAATCATTCACTTAAGAGCACCTGACCCCAAATGTTTTTCGTTATATAAAGCAAGAGTATTTTTGCCGTTTTCTCTTCAAACTTGAGTTCTTAATGTGCCTTTAAAGTTGGTAAAAATGGCTGTCATTTAGCCACGACAGATGATGGCCATCTTATCTCGAGAACAGACACATGCCTCTTACAAGACCGGTTGTGGGACAAATAACTGCCCGTTATTTGATTTACATAAATTGTGAAAGTGAAACGCGAAGCATGTGGGAAAGAAAATATTTTGAGGTTGAGTGGACTTTTGGTGTCATTTTCAATGCTCGTTCAAAATTGTTGCTCACCGCGAACTAAAACCGGTTAAGAATTGCTGTTAAAATTACACCAATTTTCTGTCATAAATCTTAACTGTAATTAAGTGAAATCAACGTTCGAAGACGTTTGACATTCGAATACTTGGATGAAAGCCATGAAAAATATGCGACAACTGTTCACAAGTCATGACCCTTTTTTAAAAATAAAGCTCCGTAAAACTCCAAACCACAGGGTTTAAAAACAAATAGACAGCAACAAGAACAACAAATAAATAAACAAACAGGACATCTTAAGTGGCCAGATCCAAGAGCCGTGTGTACTACAAACACAAAAAAGAGGCAGTTGTCTTTAAAAAGAATTCTTGGAGTGTCAGTTTGGTAAAAATTAAAGCACCTACCTAAGAAATTAACTAAGTAATGGCTGTATATTTCTATTATGCCATGATAATTTAACAAATTATCTTGAGATAGCACTGGTCCCACAAATGATCCTACTTGTGTTATTGTATTGTGCGGGACGTTTTCAAAAATCACAATAACCCTTATGTAGACTAAATTGGTGAAACGAATATGTAGTATTGATCACCTAATTTCCCACTCTGGACTAAAATGTCCTTTCATCAAATTAACTTTGTCTGCATCCTCCATGTCATAAAATAAAGTCTCGAAAGGGGGAGGGGGGTGTAATTAAACATCCTCAAGCTCAGATCTTCCGACTCATGCTGCAACGAAAGCAGGCTTCCCTCCCAGGGTTAAATTAAAACTAATAATTACGTGGCTTAAGCGTGTTTCTGGCAGTAAAAGGCGATTGCAACAGCTGGATAAATTTCCAGAGAGGTACAATCAGTAAATTTTGCTTTGGAGAATGTATTGACTTTCACTAACCAATGCAATTTATTTTGATCCCTACTATGGAAGTTTCAACAATTGTCCATAAGAATTAAAAATTCTTTGCTCAAAAGTCCAAATGAAAGAAAAAAAGAAACCTTTAAAAATATGACAGAGGTCCCTTACCACTAGGCTTTTACATAGTACATTACAAATTATATACAAAAGGTAAAAACAGCACAATAAATAGACTGGCAGTTACCTCGCTCTAGGTATTCCATTTGTGTCAAAGAATTACAAAATTTACACGCTAAAATACCCATCTATTGTAAAATACCTATCATTAAAACGCTTTAATTTAGGACCATGTCGCAAGCATCCTAACAGTTAAAATATCTAACAAAATATGTCTTTTTAAGAAGACAATTTCAGGCGATTACAAGTTTAATCTATTGTCAAGGTTTATTTTCTCATCCGGACATATCATCACGGATACATGCCAGGGTAAGATGGATATTTCCAAGATTGACGTGGCAAGCTTCCTCCTTTGGCAATTGTCTGTCCTCCATTCGGAATGCCATCTACAAAACATTAAGCAGCATCAAGTGTTATTTAGCCATTCAAGTGTGTCATGGGGGTTTCTGATACACGTGAAATCAGCGCATTGTAACTCTATTTTCGATGTCTATTTAAGGAGTAGGGTTGGCGCACTGGCGAGAGCACTCGCCTTCCACCAATGTGTCCTGGGTTTGATTCCAGGACTCGGCGCAATGCGTAGGTTGCGTTTGCTTATTCTCTAATCTGCTCGGAGGTTTTTTTCCGAATCTGATTGGTCATCAAGAGCCCTACTTTCAGCATTAATCGGACAGTAATTGGATAGTTGTACGTATCATGCCTGAATAATTGGACAGTACGTGTCATCAAGTGCGCGTTGGTTCTCTTTTCCTAAGGTCTAAACGACTAAAACGTTGAAAAAATTAAACTATCAAATAGTTAATAACACTGCCATATTCTTCTCGAATTTTGTTATAGTTAGGATTAATTGCTAATAGAACTGAGCGGAGTAATCGCGCTCTTCAATTCAAATCGACCTCGCTTGGCAGATTTTGAAATTACTTGCCCAGCTACTCACTGAATTGTACCCCACTCAGTCCTATTTGGCCAACAATTGCAGCACATGGTAAAGCAAGCGAATTCTTCATCAAATCGAAGCACATGTTTTCATACGCAGTGCAGGCGTGGGGGACAACGCGAATGGGTCTCTTGATGCACGCGGGGTTTATGATGTCAGCATCGTGAAAATAAACGCAATAAATGGCTTTACTCAAGTTTCGTTCGGCGAATTTCTATAAAAGCTTGCACAACTTGAGACATACCAAAACTGTTAGAGTAATTCAGTGTAATTGCAAAAAACAAATTCCGTAATATTGGCGAAACCATCTGAATGACCCTATGATTTTCTAGAATTTTGGCGATCTTTGACAGATCACAGTGTGGCCTTACGGAAATGTCACTGAAACCAATTCCAGTGTGACAGCAAAGTTTTCAATAATTACGTCCCTTACCCGAGAAGACTTCCCCTCCCTAGATGTGACGAGGAATAGTATTATTACTAAAAAATAATTCACGTGAATCAAGCAGCCTATGCAGCCTCAGCAGTTGTTTGAAACACACGCATCGCATCTGCTCAAGGAAAGCGACTTTCGTGTGCTCGTGTGTTTCTCCCGCTTTATCGGTCGCAGTCTAAATAGGCCACTTACCGAGGTAAGCTGGTTTGTTGTGTCTGTGAATCAAAAGATGCACTCTGATTCCTCCGCTTTTGATCAAAGCTATGGCATCTGCGTGTGGAATATTCTCTGTGCTGCGGCCGTTGATCTCTAGAATCTCGTCTCCTACCTAGAAGAAAGTGGGAAAGAATGCCAAAGTTGGATTCCTCTACATTTAGAATGTTTGTAAGTTTCATTTAATTTTCCTTTATGATGCGATTTTGGAGAGGTTTCTTAAAGATGAAGGAACTTCATTCCATAGTTTTGCCCTGATTCTAGAAAAAACAATTGCTTAAAAAAAATTAAATGTAAAGATTGTTTGACTCAGAGGCTTCAGTGTTATAGTGATGAATACTAGAGACATGGAACTGCACCAAAACGTATCCAAAATTTATTTGAGTACATGGGATATCATACATCAAGTTACTTATCAATTCATAATAGAAAAACGTCAGTGGTAAGATATTGGCATCAATAAAGAGAGGGATAGCAACATGCTTGTTATGGTTAGAAAAATAGAGCAGAGGTCTCGTGTTGTGTTTGCCTCGAAAATGCATCGACTTGTTACTGGCGTCATTTGAAACCAGACACCAACTGCTTTTGTGTGGACCAACGAAGTGCTATTTCATAAACGAGCAGGAGTGTTTTAATATTCAATCTTCGTTCGCTGTCTAAAATCCGCAGCGTCATTGGTTAAAATTGATCACGTGATTTCCCGTTACCTAGCGACATCAAACCGACAGAGTGCGTTATTACAATAACGCATAAAAACCGTGCAGTGTTCTTCAACTTCAAACGTACATGGCTTCAAGTTCAAGATTTTCCGAGGTTGAGGAGGAAAAAAAATACTGAAATAATTGACGCTGCCATCCCGGAAAACACAAAAAGGCAAACCACTTGGAGTGTGTCTATTTTCAATGGTGAGTTGAGCAAAACTTTCTTTAGTTCATTGTTTTCTCATTCAAACAGGTCGGGCGGGAAGCCACTGTAACTCTATCGCCAGCAGTGAACTCAAATTCAATATTAAATGGGTTAGAAACTGTTAGTTCGTGTTTTGTTTTCAAATACACGCACTTGCTTACTGTACAATGAACTCGAAAGTTTCAATACTACACTCAGCTTCGCTTCGTGCAGTATTGAAAATTTCTCATTCATTGTACAGTAAGCTCGTGCGTGTATTTGAAAACAAAACACTCACAACAGTCTCTAACCCGTAATTAGACCCGATAAAATACACTTATGGCCAGGATTGCACGCAACTACAAATTTTACAAATTTTACAATTTTTCGCAGATTTGCCTTGAAAATTCGCGGTCGCAAGGATTTTTCGCTACTTCACTGTCTTTCTGTCTTACGAGAGGTGGTTTCAGAGTTCAACAAATTCTGCGAAAACTGTAAAAAATCGTTCCGGACACTTTAGGATTTTACATTACTTCTTTGTTTTTCTCACTTACCAGAGGGGGCTTAGGGTTAGTATAGCTTGTTCTCTTAGCAATGCACTACAAACGACTTCTCTCCCACCTCATACACCGTATTCATAAATGGTGGACAATAAATTATTCTTTTGTCTTTATGAAAATTAGCCTACCAAACCTCATTAGCATGTGCTAAATTGAAAAGAATGAACTCTCTAAAATGAGACTTGGAGGTGTAATTTGCATGAACACAAAAGAATAATAAATGCACCATTTTTGAATATAACGTATACCACTCGCTGTGCTTATTATTCTATAAATGCTCTCAGGGTCAAGAATAGCATGCTGCAATTCTACAATAAACACATTCACAGTGCATGCCATTCTCAAACTTGTCACTAACTTTCATCACACCCTCATCTGCATAACAGTGGCTAGCAAGGCTAAAATCAGTGCCTATTTGTACCAAGACCAGAATGCAATGAATGGCTTCTATTGTGAAGAAAATTTTACCAATTGTCTCGTTACGTTTTGAAGAGTAGAAAAATCTGACTAAGAAAGCATTTTGACAAGGTATTCTGATTTTGCAAATAGCCTATTGAGGCAATCCTTACCTTGAGCCTGCCATCTCTTTGTGCCGCACCTCCGTCAGCCATGCGCAGTACAAATATTGGCAGATCCAGCTCTCTCCCACCTCTGATACTAAACCCGTACCCAGTTTCCCGGTCTCGAGTAAGTTCGACCTCCATCGTCTTGTTAACAGAGCCTCGTTGATCTGCCATACTTCCCGAATAATCTTGAAAAGGCAGGTGCGGTCTTGCTGGGATTTCAGGGTTGGATCGTCTGCGTGTGTCATTTCTCACAGCACTAAAACTGTTTTCTTGCCGTTTTTTTTCTTCTTTGGCCATTAGTACTTTTTCTCGAGTTGGTTTTGGAGCGACTCGAGGTGGAACTTTTGATGGCAGCTGTGCAGTGTTGCTCAAATGGGCATTCCTCGGAAGGGTTTGTACGTAACGAGGTTCATCTCTCGGGGCCTGGTGACCACAACAGCAAAGGTGAATGTTTGCTATCGTTGAGAAGATTAAACTCTCGAGGTAAGCTGCACTTTTAAGTACTTAAGTTCCTAACCTGTTCTATATATGCCTTCTCCCATGTTCGTTTTTCCGACTCTCTCCTGGGGTATGATTCAGTACCAGCTCTTGAGATGTCTGGGGCGCTCTGTGTAACAACAAACTTATGTAGCTCAGTGGTAAAGCTTCTGAACTAGTCATTGCAAGGACATCGCTTCGGGTCCTGCAGGGTTGTCCAATACACACAAACTGAGTCCGGTCTACTCAGTTTGCGTACATTAGACATGCATGGGGTGCTGTTAGGAGCACTTGGATTTTTTCAGAGTATGCCCAAGTCATCATCTCTTCATACTTCTATAAATTCTCAACCACAGAATATCATTTCTAGCTTCCCTATTGGCTTGCTGGATCTTGGTTATTGGCCACTATACCTACCTTTGACCTTATATGGGAAACAAGTCTGGCAAATATCACTTCAGGTAAAAAGTTTTTGGCCGGAAGCCAAGATTCGTCAATAAAAAATTAAGCGTAGGTTAAGAATTTAATCAAACAAATACACTATTCACCTTTTTTGAACAACTGATTGATTGTAGCCAAATCGGCACTACACGCCTCGTTGGCTATTTACCACCTCGTATCCAATGCGGGCTCATGGAATAATAGCTAAATATTAACAATCTATCCACCTATTACAGGGTATAATAGGAACTTGCAACTGACCAGCTTCCAGTTTGCTTGATAGAGCAGTTGGTAGAGCAGTGTGTAGTGAAATCGTATGGCGCATGGGATCAAGCTCTCACTTTTTTCCCATGGTTCTTTGCAACAGACCCTGCTCCACTCATGCACCAATTGATTGATGAATTAAGTCTGGTAACAGAGTGCTGTAGTACGGCATTAATTTGGTGCTGCAAAATTGTTAAGGTCTCTTACATTATTCGACATGGGAGCAGTGGCTGATTAACACGGCTCTCGTCTCATGTGCCCAACCTAATGCAGAAGTTATGATAATTGCAATCTTCCTATAATTCACCCCGATAACCTACGACAACATGCTTTTGCGAGTGTGAAGTTTTGTGGCTCTGAGAATACCATGATGTTCAAAGTCAATTGTGTAATGTGTTAAGTGCATAATTCATTCATACACAAGCAATACATGCGAAATTTCCCCTTTAACCCAAGATTCACTCAGTTGGAAACGTAGCTACAAACATAGAGGCCTTCGACCTTCACATTCATTTCGAATTTTATGTGCCACAGTTTTGTACAAAGTGTTTGTCTTGTTCGTTGTGTACATTTCAGTTGTGTATTTCACATAAATTTAACCTGTGTAACGATTTCACATCTTTCTAATTTGGTTTATTTTCAGTTGAAACACAGACACTGTAAGGATTAATTGTTTTTTAATTTAAATTCAACCTTTAGTGTTTGGTTTTGATTTTCGAACCTGTGGTAGTTACGTCATGCCAAAAAGGCAAAATAGAGGGTATTAAAAGGCTTCACACACAGCACGTGTTATGTAGTGCCAAAGTTGCCCAATGTCGAACCTAAAACAATTTAGTTTAGCACATGAGTAGAGAGGCGTCTGCACCGGGCCTACATGTAACTTGACTACCTTGAATACTGTGATGAAAATTCTAACAATAGAAACACTTCATATCCACAGTCCACATGTATGCTAAGATAAATGTATATTTACTATAAATTCATTAGTTCATAAAGTAGTTGTACAACATCTAATGTTCACTCACCATATGAGAGAGCCGTTTCGTCTCAAAGGTATCTGTACAGGAGAAAAGTAAAAATTCAAGATAACGATCACGTCCAAGTTTGATCTAAAATGACTGTTGTGGGTCTAGTTTATTGGTTCAGTTGATTACAGTTTGCTCCGAGAGTCGACTGTACTAATGGGCCACCTGTGAGCCTAGTCAAAAACTACCTCACTCGTCTCAGTGTTTTCCTCCAGTTTCACAAATTATGGCCGTTTCATACCCGAGTATCGAGTACTTTAAGAACATTAATCTTACAATTAAAGTGGGTACGAACTGATTCGGCTACAAATTTATGGGTATGAAATTTCTTGGAAAGAACCAGGGTACAAAACGACTTTGGTACAATACCACTGTAATCCTCTGGGACAACTCTCTGCCATGTTGGACTTTAGAAGCCTCTTAAATTTAGGGCTTTATACCATCAAAATGAAGTCAAATTCATGTCAGGCAGTGATGTGTTAGATTCAGATGACTCTTCCTCTGAAGTATATTGGGACAAACTGGAGGCCAAACTTAGCGACTGGGTCAAATTGACTCTCCCAGGTCTTGTGAGGAACATAATGGAATCTTATATCCGCACCATCATCAATCAATATGTCTCCTCACAGGCAGCCCAGACTCACAATATGGCCTGTGCTTAGTCGTTGTACCGATTTAAAGGGTTTATATGGGGACAATAAAATTACGAAAAAATTGCCTAATATTAGCTCATAAACTTACTTTCGCTGGACCTTGGGTCCTCATGTCGATTTGAGGCATTCTGGGCTGGTTTTCCGATTCGCTCCTAACCTTCATTAAAAGAGAGCAAGGCTCAACACTCAACAAGGAGTATTTTATCCGAAAAACTGGCCAGGTTCGACCTTTTGTCGACTCTCGTGTGAAGACCAATAGCAAACGATATAGATAAACCAGCCCAGAATGCCTCAAAATGACATAAGGATGCAAGATACAGGAAAACTTGGACTTTCAGAGCAAAAGCTGAATGATTCTATTGATATTAATCAATCGAAAATTGCTCAGCTGGATAAAGTTTCCCCACTCAAGGAAAAGCTAGCCCTGAAGGAAGAAACCATCGCTAATCTCAAAGATGACAAGTGTAGTCTATCATAAGAAGTAGACAACCTCGAGCAATACACGAGAAGAACAAATATCAAAATATACGTTATCACTGAGAGCTCAGAAGAGAACACAGACTCCTTAGCTATTGATTTCTTCAAGTGAGAGCTTAGCGTGGACCTTGTCCCAAACAATCTTAGCAGATTTCGCCATGTAGGAAAAAATCAAATATGAAACCAAGACCTATCATTGTATGAGTCCTCAGACATAATACTAAAGTTGCCGTTTTGCCTCAACGCTGAGTGTTAAAGGAAAAAGAGAGGCCATTCAACATTCAAGAAGACTTAACACTTGTTGTGTAATTTTAAACTTCCTAAACA
>BLFK01000464.1:43927-57254 GCA_014634185.1 Astreopora myriophthalma
ATAGATGTTTTCAGCAGCTGATAACCAAGATAGAAGATGTAAGTTTACACTTGAAAACATCGGGTTTGTAACAATGTCCAAATATTTTGTTCTAGGTTTACTTTACTTCTCGAAATTAGTCATTTACAAACAAATTCACTATGAAGAAAGTGTTTTAAGTTTACATTTAGCAAATTCTGACCAAAAATCATGCTATCCCCCATGACACTGTCCCTTTAAGTCCTGGAATGACCTATCCCACATCGTATCGAAAAAAAAATACATGAGCACCGGGAACAAGAGGGTGAAAATATGAAAACAAGGGAGAAATGTTTTTTGGGCTTCTAATGTTTGGCATACCATGTATTGACGTTTTTCCCCATTATTAGTGTCTTTCAACGTCATCCCTTTTGAAAGCTTTTAGAACAAAATGGTCTCAAATGAAACCCAAACCGCCTTGGATTAGCCTGTTCCAGGTGCTCTGTTGGTAAATGGGATGTGATAGTACAGGCAGAGCAGGTGAAATAAAGGGACAAAAAATGCAGGGGGCTTGGGACAGGCCTCCATTTCTCATCGCTCTATTTTCACCTTGTGCCACATTTACTAACTGAACGCCTGGAACTGGGTACCTTTGATGCGATCGTTTTAAGGTATACTACTGTTCTTACCCAAAGGTCGCTGTTGGGCAATGCTTAGAGTGACAGTTCTGCCAGATTGTTTAATGGTGTCTACTATATCACTATGATGCACTCCTATTATGCTAGCACCATTCACTGCCACCAAACGATCTCCCACATGAAGCTGACGACAGCGATCTGCTGGACTGCCCTGAATGATACGACCTGGTAACATAGAAGATGGTGTCAGAAAAGTGACTGTTACATCACTGTAGGTACTATGTGGGGAGGGCAGGCACTATGAATACACTATTGCAGTTTTCCTCAGAATTCATTTGTTGCCAACATTTGCATTTTCCATGTATAATTTTATGATTCACAACTTACTGAATTCGTAAATGTGGTGTGCGATGGTATTTGTTTTCTCACCTATCGTTGATCCACTCTTTTGCAATGACGAAAATATTACAAAGCCAAAAGACTCGTTTTCCTGTCGCTCCAGTGTGATATCACAATAGGACGTGGGGCCCTGGGGCTCAGAATCCACATCACCCTCACTGACACGTCTGTTCCGATGGGTTTGTGGTTTTGCTCCGGAATCCAACACTTCCCCCGGTGTTGAATGAAAACTCCGGACTGAGGATGTTTCTTCAGGATCTGCAAAGGACTTTTTGCCATAGTGTTCCAAGTTTCCCAGGGATTTAGATGACTCCTTTCCTCGGATACTTCCTAAAGCAGTCTCGGGACCAAGGTCAGATGATGCAGAGTATGAGCGGCGCATTGTAGGAGTCATTCCTGTGCGAGGAAAATTCAATAAGAAACGCTCTGAAATCAACTGAGACAAAAAGTGAAAAAGTGAAATCAAGTGCTTTCATTTCAATGCAATCAACTCTCACTTCTTTATGGAGCATGTATACTGCTATGCAGGGTACAATGGACTTGAGACAGCTTCAGGACTAAGATCTAAGGGTAAGAAGCCTGGAGCTATGTCAGACACATTTGATTTGTGGGCAATTAGGAATGTTACATCCAAGGAAGCTCAACCGTAGAATGCTACAGGGGACTCTTCATGGTCAGCCTTCAAGGCTAGAGAACTTTACAATATAAATCCGCCCATGAAACCCGGGAATACATCCTCTACACTGTGGGTTCTTCAACTTCCTATGGTGTTTGTGAACAAGTGATATCAGACAAGCCCTATGGCCTATCGTTCTTTCCGGGAAAAGTCCAACCATTTGCACATGTCATTACAAAGGCAGCACTTTCTCCTCAGATCATTTTAAAGACTTTGAGCGTTGGTGTGGCCACGGATCTGAACTTGTGACCTCTCACAAAGGTGCTCTACCAAATTAGCCAACTGGTTGACATGACACAGCAGTGCTAAGCATAATAAGGCTAAGAGGGAGGTAATATTTTAGAATTTTCAACAGCATATGCTATCCCAAAAAGATGCACATTTCAATTTACTAAATATGACACAGCAGTACCAATTTTCATTTCTGGTCTGTGAAAAGCCAGAACCGTTTTTCAGAGTTCAGATAAAAATGTTCTTAAATATGACATACAGGTATTTTTTATTTTAAATATGACATACTTCCCGTCCTGGCTGGATCTCTATGGATACCAAGTGTGACCTCACCAGCAAGAGCAGCATTTCCCATCAATGAGATCACACGGCGATGAGTAGAACCAACAACACTGATACCATCAACATAATGAATCTCATCTCCCCGGTGAAGTTGACCACTGAGGTCAGCAGGTCCCCCCCGGACAATTGTGCCAATGGCAACCTGGTTAAAGAGAGCACTATTAATTTGTGAATGAACAACATTTGGTTGCGGGTTGTCCTAAGCTGGTCCACTTGCCTATGAATGAGAGCGAGGCTGGAGGTGACCTCGTTTTCATACAAACCCCTCAGCTTTGCACATGAAAATGCAAACCACACAGCATTTATTTAGAAAAACGTGATTTACGTAGGAAAAACACTAAGGTCTGTATAGAGACAAGATTACCTCCAGCCTTACTACCATTGAAAGTCTTATTTGTTTATAATAAGAAGAAAAGGAACAATAAGAATGAGAACAATAGTAACAATAAGAAGAAGAAGAACAACAACAAGAACAAGAAGAACAAGAACAAGATCGTTTCCCAAACGTCTTTGTTCCCTTTGCTTTAACGCGTGAACTCTGTTGAATTTTCATATGTTTCACCACAGTGCAAAAGCCTTTAGAGATTGACATGCAAGTTGCAACTGAACAGGAAAAGCAAAAACCTTTATCTTTTTGGAAGAAAGTCAAGACAATAAAAAAAACTCAATCTAAAAATGTGACCAAAAACCGTGAAATCCATCATTTGAAGCATCATTAGGAAAAACCTTTTGTGGAAACTTCCATAAACAACAGTCTTTCTGAGGGCTACGCTCCCCCCGACGGCAAATTCCATCAAAGTATGTCACCCCTGGGTTCAAACCATTTTCAAAATTGAATCACCTTTACGCCGTTAGTAATAGTAATAATAGTAATAGTTTATTGAAACCCATTTTCGCATTTAGAAATGAATTACAATGTGTATTTACAATTTTAAAAAAAACCATTGACAAACATATTGAATATAAAGTTGATTAACAAAAAGTTGATTAAATCGGAAATCGCATCTACAATCACTCGCCATGTCCAAATTTGCACTCTTCTTTGAGAAAGTCAATAAATTTGATCAACAGGCTTGGTGAACACAGACTAAACTCCATGACTTCAAAATGGAACTCCTCCTCTTCTTTGCAGCAACACTTGAGAAGCTTGAGGCATGTATTAACAATCTGCTGAGCGGGACGACCTTTCTCGTAACCACCGCCACTTCCAATCAGCCAGTTTGTAAATTCCTCGCCAATTTGGCCAGAAGGTGAAAATTAAGGCATTAATCTGGCACCATGTTTTGTGGATGTATGTGATACATCCCCATCTGTGCCTGACGTGGACCATTTCTTTGGTATCTCTGAAGAATTTCTGGCAAGTTTCAAGCCTGTGGGCTTTTTGTCGAAATAAAAGAACCAGCTATGCTTACTGTTGACGTG
Source organism: Astreopora myriophthalma (assembly GCA_014634185.1). Lineage (NCBI taxonomy): Eukaryota > Metazoa > Cnidaria > Anthozoa > Scleractinia > Acroporidae > Astreopora > Astreopora myriophthalma. Next base: position 47,594 of record BLFK01000464.1, read on the forward strand.
TTTCCTGCAACCACATTGACTTTGAACTCCCTCATGTTCGCACGGTTGTATTGGGCAATGGTAGAAACTTAAAGCCTTTAGCTTTTGGCAATGCCCCTTCGATATTAAACCACTCAACCTTGTTCACTTTGCTCATTTTTGTAGGGGGGAGTAGAACACAATCTGAAAATGCACCCTTGTTTGTTCCACTTGAAAAAGGCAGATAACTTAGAACTGACCAATCGGAAACAAGACAGCTGTCATTCATGTCTAAGCTTGTCACAACTTGCCCACACTTGCCCTTGTATGCTAGTTAATATCGCGACTTTGCCCTGTTTGTTTGCGCTAATGCAAAGATACATCCGAGAGCTCTTAACAAGATTATATATTGTGTAAGGGCAGGCATAGTTTTTGCACTGAAACCCATGCATTGTAAGGGACCTATTCCCATCCATTAAAATGAAGAACTGTTTTGTTATTTGTAGAGTGGAACAATAAAACTGTGGAAAGGAACTATTGCACGTATACAGGAACAAACACTTAGGAACAACTGTTGCTCGAATTCGTAAAGTGGAACTTAGTACAGAGGAAAACGTTCTCGAGAACAAAAGTTCCTCGATCAACAGAAAAGGAATAGGCGGCAAGAAAAGGGACTGTCATAAAGCAGAACAATCATTCCTTAGCAACAGCTGATAAAGGAATAGAAAATCTGTGATGGGAACAAAGTGCCTAAATGAGAACACAATAAGGAACTAGAGTTCCTTTTGCCACAAAACTGAATAGTTATTCCTTTTGGGAACACACCAGTGGGAACAAAATTAATGTTGTTGAAAGGAACAGGCTATTCAGAACAAATGTTCCGAAATTACTCATTTAGCACAAATACGGTCCACTCGTGATTCGGAACTTGGAACAAAAGCTTCCCTTTTAACCATGAAGTGAACATTTTGTTCCCAATTAGGGTACAACTGTGTTCCCTTTAAGGCAAAAGGAACATGAAAAACAGGAACAATCCATTCACACTTTTCAAGAAGGGAACATTCCAAAATCAAGTGTCCGAATGGCACCGAAAATCATAATTTGTTCAAACTCTTCTTAAATAATCAAAAATGACACCCAAAGGCGACCAAAACTAATACAAAGTTGAAATTTGGGAAACGTAGAAGAAGAAGAACAGCAACAGCAACAACAACAACAACAAGAATGGTTTGTTTGTGATTCCATGAGGTGGCTCTCCTAGCACTAAGAACGGCTAACAATATGAGTAAACTCATTATAAACAGGTTACAGAAAGAATACATTCAACTGAAGTAACAAGTGATATAGATTACAAGTACTGATACGTACTGGTAAGGCCAAAACAAGCGAGTAACGCTCTGTGACATGCCAGTTCAGCAAGGTAGACACAAAGCACATAACAGCAAAATGGCCTTATTATCCATTGCTTGAATATTCATACCTGCGTATTCTCTTCCTGGCCTCCAATAATACGAAACCCAAAGCCCATCTCTCCTCTCTTAAGATGAACAGTAAAGTTTTTCGCATCAGGACTGGCTGGTGGAGGCGGAAGATCAGGAGATGTCAAGTTTTCAACTGACCTGGAATGAATAGCAGATTCAAAAATCATCAAGATTTCCATAACATGCGTCACATAAACAGTGAGTTCAAGCAATGACACAACAGCTGTGCTCATTGCTGTCCTTGCTTCACCAGCAATAATGGAATTACAACGGTTTTCACCCGAGTTACAGCTAGTAAATGTTCAAATGTTGTTTCTTAATATTAACATTTTCAGTAAAATGAAGCACAATTAGCAATTGTGTCTAAACTCCCAAATATATATGAAAGAAATTTGCATTAACTTAGAAGAGCTTCTGTCTGTGCCAAATACACAAATTTTCATCCGGAAACAAACTTAATCCTTTATAATCCTTTCGCTATTTATGTTCAAAATCTGAACAAAATCGAGCCGGCATCAAATTAATCTCATTTCAAAATTGGTCTCGCCGAGGTCGCCGAGTTATAATTTGGATCAAAGTCAAGCCCAGCCTGTTGACAGGTTATGACCAATTTTTTCATTGGTTGTTTCAAAACAAAAAATATCCACCAAGAGACTAGAATATCAATCTAAAAATGAGGTTTGAATGCAGTTTTTGATTGTAAATGACCATGTTTTGGCCAAAATCCATTCACATTCCAGACATGCTCACTGAGCAGATTTAACACGCATTTTTTATCACATGTGAGATTAGGTTGGACAAAACATCCCCTTTTTCTCTGGGTTTCCCAACCACTAATATGCAAATAACAACAAATCCAACCTTCGAGCAGCATTAGCAACAGCCTTCTTCAGTGATGGATATGAGTTGAACAGTGCCTCTGACTTTTTATCCAAGGGGAGGGGAGGCTGACTTGATCTCCTGTTCTCATACCCAGTCTCCTGGTTCCTGGTGCTCTCTCCAGTAGTTGCAAGGTTACCAGTGCTGCCATGTTCAAACTGAGCATGCCCAATATGGTTTGAACCAATCACAGGGGTGGATTTGGGCCTGGCAGCCCTTGGGACAACAGGCTCTAGATCCTGTGAAAATGACAGATTCAGTTATCTGTTGATAGCTAAGAACATATCTGAGAACAGCTTAAAACGGACCGCTAACTGAGGCTAACCCTAAACCTCGAGTAATGATGCAGGCATACTCAAAAAAAGAGTGCTCCTGACAAGACTTGAACCTATCACCTGCTTTCCTTTTTTTTTCTTTACTTATGACCATCTGATTAAAAAAGATTCCGGTTTGGATTCTCATTGACTAAGCTAATTCAGGTAACAACTGTTCGGCACATCTCTAGAACTGAAATGGCAAATATTCCTGAACCGGGTCTGATAACCTACAATAGCTCCCATGAGCCTTCTGTAGTTCAATGGCTACTGGCAGAGCATCTGAACTACCAATCAGGTCATAGGTTCCACTCCTGTTAGGAACTGTCAGTTAAATGGAAGAAATGATTATTAAGTGTGGTTTAGAAATCAACTGAAGAAATGATCCTCACACTTTCTGGACAATTTAAGCAATTGTCTCTTATATGCACTTGAAAAATTCAAGTGACTCCAACGGGATTTGAACCCACGACCTCTGCGACGTCGTTGTCAGTTAGTAGTAGCCACACTTCATTACTAAAAAATTCAACACTTCAAGACTAACCTTTTTCCCAAATAAAGGGCTGTTCCTCACTGGTGTTGGTAGACCTGCCAATCAACATTGGAAAACAATCTCACAGAAACATTCTTTTCAAGGTTATACATAATAGCCTATTTCGTCCTTGACAATTGTGCGATGAAAGCAAACTTGGCCAAAATTGAAAGAACACTGCTCACTTTTGACACACATGACTATGTAATATTAATAAAAGTTCGAGTGATAACAAAAAACAGGGTTTCTGTTTTTGAAACAAGAGGTCACAATTAACCTTCACTCGGGCTTCCAAGTGGCAAATGGATGTTTCCAAATGGTCTACCAAAGAAGAATCTCAGTGATAACAACGATATAGCAAGATAAGATATAGCAAGTCTGACAATACATGTGGATACCCTGCGAACAGAGGCTCTTCAATCTTCCTATATGCGTATGAAGGGAAGGAGAATCTGCTCACAGGGTAAAATGTGAAAAGATAATGATATGGTATGTAAAGACTGCCTATGTCATTGTTCCATCTTTATTCTCTTACAAAACTTCTGGATAACAAGTTCAGGAATTTATGTTATGAAAGTTTTGGTGGCACATCCTCCAACACTAGTGTCAAAAGGAACAAAATTATCACACCAATCAATCCACCAATACTGATCATCTTGAACACATAAGTTACGGTAATGCTACATAAAACGTTTGTGTTTCAACAATCTGCCAACTATTGCTGTGAATATGACTGATGGCAATAGAAAACGGTGTTGTGGTGGTTGGATTTCAAGAGTTTGTACATTTCATTCAGTTTGGACATTCATGTACATTTCATTCACTTCATTCAGTTTGTACATTCATTTATTATTATTTCTACTATTATTATCACTGTCATTACCAATACCACTATCATCATCATTACAATATTGTTATCATTATCATAATAATATTATTATCATGTTAATGGCAGGTGCAGTAATGTAATAGGCTATCAGGGTTTTCTTTTTGTTTCATTTTTTCAGTTTTCTGAAGTTTCTATGATATCTTCTAGAAAAGAGGTGACAAAAAGTCCAAACATACATTGCTCCTTAAATCACTACATTAGCACAAAGAAACTGATTAAAACCACCCACCTCCCCTTTGAACTACAATAGACGCCTCCTGTCCTTTGGGACAATCCTTCAGGATATTAACAGCCTCATTATGAGTGCAACTGCGAATCATTCGTCCATTAATCTCCATCAGGATGTCACCTTCAAACAGACCTTGACAACGAGGTGCATCAAGGATCTGTTTAACCTTCTGACCATAAGGGCTGTCAGCGATTGTGAAGCCAAATCCCATGGGACCTTTTACCACAGAGACAGTGAGTACCTCTGGTGAAGCCCGTGGAAGAGCATTGATTGTTGACGTGCGAGGGAATGTTGAAGTCATGTAGGAAGCTGGAGCAAATGACGAATCCATACTTTCTAAAAGAAAGATGCACAAAAGAATCTCAGATTCAAATGATTTTATTCCCAAGTATTCCCGTTTTTCAAGACAGGATAAAATACTACTAATAGTTTGAAAGCAGGAATCATATATTAGGGTAGCAACCTAGGGTCATCTGTGGATTCAATACCAAACAGAAAGACTATACATCCACCAATAAATATAATATGATGAATATATAACAATATCTCTTTCAGGAGCAGGGACTTCCATTGTTTCACTCCTCTCTCAAAAATATAAATTGTTTTCTTGCAAAAAAGCATGGGCAACAATTTTCATTCAACTGTTGTGATGAAAACCTGGAAGACCAGCAAAGGAAAATGTTCATTACAAGTCCACATAAGCCTTATCTTTAATAATCTAAATTTAATTAAGGAATTAGGGTTTCAGTTCTGGAATGGTAAGGGCACGAGAAAAGATAAATTATTTTGACTACTTTGGTCGGGCTCAATTTGTCATATTTCGCTCGTAAAGGGAACATTCTTGTTCATTTCCACAGTACATTGTTTCCATCTTACTTTGAAGCTATAAAGTCTACAAATACCTATTTACCTATTCCTACCCTCAAAGACCACTGCTTAACTTTCCATGAATCTTCTATTACACACATGTAACCATGTCAAGGAACCAATTATTGTAACTCTAGTACTTGTTAACCCAATGACCCAATTTATGATACGACTCACTATTTTGCAGTTGTTTACATTAGCAATTAACACGGAAAGAGATAACTTTGGATTTTTCAATAGCATATCACTTCAGTCTAACCCAAAATCATTCAGGTACTCAAAGCTGTTATTCATGATCCATTTCCTTTGCTTTTGCATTTGTCACGTTTATCTTTTGCCATACTTCAGGTTCATGTCATTATATGTTCATTTTTGCATCTCAAAGATGCTTAGATTTTTTATTACAAACTCTATGAAGTCAAAATAAATGTTTGGTTTAGGAGGAAATGAAAGGAAAAAGACAAAATCTGAAGAGCATGTTACTTTCGATAGTCGCTTGGAATTATGGCACAACTCACAACTTGCAGCCTTCATGTTTACACTCAGCAGTAATGAGTTCATTCTTGGCCATGCAACTAAAAATTGATCATTTTTCTGCCAATTGATTTATCGCAATTAGAAACCATGTACAGATTGGCTGACTGTGGTTTTTCTCCAATCTTGGTTCATGTTTGTACAAATTAGAAATTGCCACTAAATTTTGAAAAATGCAAAGCGTATCATAAAAGCAATCCACTGCCTCTCACACATGTTGCTGGGTGCATACATGTCAAACCTATAACATTAATATCTCCTAAAGAGGGTACAACACTTATAATTACGCCAGATGTCAACCCATTTGGCCGTTTGCTGCCATTTGCCATACATGTATCCCAATTACACATTGCCACACCACCTTGTTTACTGGTGGCAGAGACTGAAAACTTCCGCAACCCCATTTTCGCTCACAGTCCAAAATGCCAACATTACCGTTAAGCATTCCTAAAATGAAACAAAGTCAGACTGTGAATTTTTTTCAAAATCAAACAGATATTCTTCTGTATGGCATTATTCTCGAAATCATGAACAGAGGAGTATAAGCTTAAATTAACTGGCTAATTAGCAAAAGATCAACAGCAATAATTTCTAGAAAATACTGAGAAGACAAATTGTAAGTCAAACAAAATTTGCTTTGTTTGTTTGCTACCAACTGTCCACTTTTTTAACAACCAATCGTAAGTTACGTTTTCTTCTACATCGAATTTTGTGTTCCTTTGGCTGTTTAGCGTGTTTCTGTTCACAGGTATCTCATTTTCTTGCATGCATGCAAACATGCATGTGATTTCTCAGCTCTGAAGCCATGTTGATCTGTGAGGATGTCATATTGCTCGCAGTGTTTCATGACATGACTATGTATTATAATTATGTTCAAGAATCTTACATGCAATACAAGTTAGCGATATCGGATGATAATTACTAGGGTTGGATTTTTTCCTTTTCTTATGCAATTTTCCATCTGACAAGCAAGGTTCCAGTATCGATTGAATCTTGATAGATATTTGTTAAAATAGGTGCAATTTCAGTTACATATTCTTTAAGAAACCAGGGAGGGATAACATCAGGGCCACAGGCTTTATTTGCCTTCAAAGAGGTGACCTGTTTCATGACTCCATTGATAGAGATGTTGATAGGGATGATTTTTGGCTTTGGGTTGTTTCCAACATTGGGGATACTTGTGAGACCGTCCTTTGTAAAGACACCACAAAAATGCACCTTTAGAATTCAGCCTTAGAGTCTCTATCGCTAATTTCTGATCCATTAACTTCTAGATTGGCTACTCCAGGATCATCTTTTTTCAGCTGTCTAATAAATCTCCAGAACCGTTTGGGATTTCTTCAATCACTTCCCCAAGCTAAAAAGAAATATATGCAGCTCTTGCAGATTTCAAACTCTGATGCAAACGTTTTCCAGCAGCAGAGAACTTTTCCCAGTGTGCTTGGTTTCCAGATTTCTTTGCCTTAATTAATGCACAGCTTTTGTTTTGCTCAAGCCTGGCATCGTAGTGAATGGTTAAACCATTGTAAGTTGAACCTGGAGCTGGTTATTTTGCGAGGAATGAATGAGTCCATTATATGACATACCTTTGTTTCAAAATAGTTCCTATTTTCACCTATCAAATTAAACTTGGGTGATCATGTTGTTGTTATCATAGTAACCAGTTTTCCTGTTTTGCTGTTCTTGTTGTTGTTGTGTATTAATGACTTTCATAAAAGAAAAAAAATTGATTCACATTGTGGATTTTGTCCTTGTAAAGCACACCAATATGGATGGCACCTCCATACCAAAAGCTATCATTTTGAGTGGCACATTTTGCAGAAAAACTTGAGAACCTGAGACTTTGACACATTGTTTCTTTATTACAGTTCTATGATATCTCAATTTCTCGACCACATTTTATGGTTGGTGAGTGATTTTATTTTTTATTAGTGTAACATAACAACTAAATTTGCATGATGTGAAAACCAAGAATAGATAATTAATTAATTTGTTCTCAAGTTTTATGTGGAAAATGACAAGAGGTTGAATCAAAAGGCTGAATGACGTTTAGGAGCAAATCGCAAAACCCATCCTGAATGCCTCAAACAGACAAGAGGAAACAAGATGACGCAGAAATAAGTTTATTACAATTGTTTTCTTTCCTCTGAGCTAAAACTAGACAATTTTTTTTCGTTATTTTATCGCTGCCATACTTATCTTGATGATAAGGTTGCCATACAAACCCTTCAAATCAATATGATAACTGAGCACTCATATTGCAAGTCTGGGCTGCCCATGGTTATATAGGCCCATCTTTGTTTAGGTTGGCAATGTTTGATGCTGACTTTACCATAAATTAAAGATAAAATTGTCCCGGTGGGCAAAAGTTGCAACAACTTGAAAAAGAATACCACATTGGTAAGGTCAGCAGATAAAATGGAAGCAAAATGAAGATAATTGAAATAATCTGTTTGGTTTGATGATAAGGTTGCCATCCAGCCATACATACATCTGTAAATGACTTTCAAATGGGTCACTTGCCCCTTTCCTATCAAACTATCAAATAAAAATGATATCATGATTAACTAGTCACTACAACATTCTTGAGTCTGTTGGGGCATTTCAAATTTCAAAATGTAAAGAATGATGTCAACAAAGACCTTCCTACCTGTGTTCCTCGCCATCACTTATGGGAAAAGCAGCCACCTTCATCAGGAAATTGTATGACTGCAGTATGCCATTACAGGCAGTAAACCACTGAGAGATTTTCATAGACTAAGGGCTGCCCTCACAAAGATTGTCATAATATTTTAACCAAATTACAAATTGAAAATACAGTTAGAGGATACCTGGTGCTGTACCCCACTTGTTCATTATCCCCTGCGCTTGAGGTGCCAGAGGAGGAGGAAATGAGGGGTAAGTTGGACTGTTATCTTCGGAGGATCGTGGCATTGGGGACTCTGACCCAGCAGACTGCCTGCGCTGGACCACGGTGTACGAACCAATTGTCTCCACATTCGGGTCATCTGGGTCAAAAGGTAAAGGATACCCGCGGACAACTTCTATCTCAACAGAATCACCCAATGGCATGGCTTGGAACATACTGACTACATCCTGATGACTCATTGACAAAACTGATATGCTGTTCACTCTCAGTAGGGCATCACCAGTTTGCAGCTTACCATCCTTTGCTGCAGCGCCATCAGGGACAATACTCTTGACTTGCAAGAGCTCCCCAACCTGATCTCCACCCACAATGGTAAAGCCAAATCCACGGGAGCCTTTAAGAAGCTCAGTCCTTATGACTGGTCCCTCGAGCTGTTTGCCATTGATGGAGTAAGGATAGGTTCGTGGCTCAAGGTTAGAGGTATTCACTGTATATGCTGGTGGCAGTGGTTGAGAAAATTCAACATCTGGCCACCTGAAATTGGAAAACAAGAGTTCAAGATGAATAAATTTAAGACTAAGCCAACATTTAAACTGATTAGAGTTGGATTTCTGTTGCTCTTGTAAAGCACATCAGATCATTGTTAGTCTTGCCCATACGGCCCTATGCATGATAACGGCCTCCTTTTATAAAACAGAATTTGCGATTTTCAGTTGTACGTGATCCTGAAATGCCATCAGTTACTGAACTAGACTAATACGATTTGTCTCAATAGGCAAAAGATTTGCTCTGAATCTTGGCTTATTTGTGTCCGTCAATTTAGCACGATGGTCATCGGTGTCTTGTTGTTATTCACTTGGTTCCCAATAGCCTCACGTTTCAGTGTTAGGTACGTCATTTGAGCAGCGTTAGAATTGTTTTCAGATCACTTCTGATATTATTTTTCCCTACCTCCATACAATATAAAAGCGGCAAATTTATCACGGCTAAAAGCTCAACACCGAACTTGAAAGTGGAACAATTGAAAATCCTGGAATCATTGGAAAGAAAATACCAATGCTTTAAACTCGTTGACTTTTAGATGCAAACTAGTTTTAAATGCATTAGGT
>BLFK01000464.1:59729-69729 GCA_014634185.1 Astreopora myriophthalma
GAAGAATTTTTCTATTTTCGAATATGTCAAGTTTAGTGACTGTGAAGTAAATGTTTTTGTAAATGGGCTCAAATAAGAAGATGAAGGATTCTAAAAGTAATGTTACTTCTGAGTAATAAATATTCATTGATTTTGTGCAAGTTGTCATTAATTATGCATATCTAAGTGGTATATACCACTTTCACTGGAGAGTGGTATACTGTTTTTCATTGGGTATCCAAACACATGCACGTGATGTGGTATACATGCAGTGATTTGTAGTTAACTTTATGAATTATTAATGAGTTTGAGAAGTTGTTGGAGAAGGTCATGCTTTTATGTAGCGTTGCCTTTTTATTACAGTGAAACTCACTGAAGGCTAGTTTTTAAAAAGAAGGGATTAAACGCCAAAAATTTCACTGATGACATTGCCAACAAACACATTTGGCCAGAATGATGTGAACATAAATCTATGCCATAAAAAGACAAAAGATATGAATCAGGTGTGCAAAAAACTAATGGTCCCAAAAGTCCTTTCTTTTGTCCACTCAAAAGTCTTAAAACCTGACTTCAAAAATTTCTCAAAAGCACTTGATAATTTCTCGAAAGGCCTCAAACGTCTCCAAACTCAACTCGAGCCTAGACCCTCAAAATCTTGAGAATCAAGGATCAAGAATCGAGTTTCGAGGGACTGTCAGCTTACCTTTGACCGGTACTGCATAAAGCCTTTTGCGCTTTGCATGCACTTAGCTGTATGTATTTTGACTTATGACACACCTGGGAAGTTCAGAGAGCACCGTGCAAGATGTTAGAGTTGCTCTTTAATATGCTTCTCTAACATCTTGTATATCAAAGTTCGTTATATATTCATGCCAAAGAATGAACCAATTGAAGGGCAAGAGTAATGTTTTTGGTCATTTTGTGAAATTGCATGCAAATTCTAGGCAATACGCTGCCATTATGTTATGGAATTACATGAAGTGTTCCAGATAAGGGATGGGTCTTGGGTCCAAAACCTGACAAACCTGAAGACCTGACACCACAAATCAAGTGACAGACTTCACAAAATGTACAGAGACCCACCGGTATTGACCCCAGCTTGACCCCTAGCCTCCAGGTTCCCCATGGGCATGCTGCCTTCATAAAGTATCTGGAACGCTGTACTTGTCCCAAGGGAAGTGAAGAAAATACCACAGAAAAGGATAAAAATTTTCTAGACACTTGTTGGGGTTGGGCACTAGAAAAAAATATATGAAAACATTTTGGGGGGCTTCTTTTCTCTGCATTGCCCTAATTTCTGGCAGATGGAATGGGAGGTTCATGTGAAATTACCTAAAAACCATGCAAAGCTCACTTACTTTTGCTCAGAGCCCATCAATTAAATTATTGTGAAACAGTATTATTCAATTTACACTTACTCAATGTAGTATGTTCCATACTTAGAATCATCAACCTGTTCCCAGCCATATGGCAACTCTGCATGATAAACAGATTTTAAAGTTACAAAACTCTAGCTTGGTTGATCCACCATCGCCTAAAGCAGAAATGGCAACTGGGGATTAAATGGTTGATGACTAGAAAGTCTACAGTACCGGTCAAAGGTAACTTGACAGTCTCAACTCGAAACTCGATCCTGGATTCTCAAAAACATTGAGGAATTTCAAGAATCAAAAATCGAGTTTTGTGAATGTAGGTTCAAGTTTCAAGACAATACGAATTTTTTAAGGATCTCGACCAAAGATTTCCAGGAAACAATTTTGAATTCCTTGAACAATAGCGATGAAGAAAGCCCTTAACACGCAGTTGCTTTTATTCATGCAGTGTGCTAAGAACATATGCAGATATTCCCACAGTTTTCCATTTCACACAAGCGGCCTTTTACCTCGCTGATAAGAGACCAAAAGGACACTCAGCTATAACACTCACGTTCTTCACAATTGAACTCTGCCTAGAGGAGCCAAGGCATTTCTTCTTTTTAGCAGTGAGAAACCATAGACTAGGGACTGTCAACTTACCGTTGACCGGTACTGTATGTTTATTATCTTACCATCATCATCACATTCGTCAGGCAATGCTTTTTTAACCTGTGCCAGTCTTGGGTCAACCCACTGAGTGGATCCAGAGCTGTGACTATAAGGGAAAAATTAATGGCAATTCATTTTGGAAGCGCAAACAACTACTGCGGTGGGCCTTCTGTGTGGCTTCTGTCTTTTGTTCATTGGCATTGGCACCATTTTGGAGGATCCTTAAAGAAGCTGGCAAGAATTTTGGAGGTTCCTTGTTCCAATCATCATGAACATCTTAAAAGATCCTACACGTAGAAAGATTGTTGCCAGGGATGTTACTTTCGTAATACAATAATAATTCATTTAGCCGCAATTCCCATCTTATTTCTCTTTGTTCATTTATTATCGCACCGCTGTACACGCTTGCATGATTGTTTTAAGTGATTGGATTTCGTTTTTGAGACAGTCACCTAGTTTTACACAAGGCTGATTAATGTCTACGTCTTGCTCCAGAACCTCCCTGAGATAGCGGTGCTTGGCTGGATAATTCGCCAAATATGGCATGAGTAGCTGCTCTCGCCTTAGCACTAACAAAGTCACTTAAATCCACGATAGTGATTTCACCGTCTTGCGTTTCAGTTATGTTGTCGGCTACGTCGTGCCACTTCTGTCTGAGCCCAAATGGTAGCCTTTGGACGATGGTTCTGAGTGTATCGGGATTTTCGAGCTTGTTCAGATATCCTATCTCGGTTAGAGTGTTTTTACACCCCGTTAGCGCAAAGGAAAGCTTTCGTAATCCATCACCATCCTCGGCTTTAATCACAGGTCCACTCGTTAACTTCTTCACGTAAGCACTTGCTATCTTGCAGCTTGAACCATATGCCTTTTGGACAAGTTTGCGTGCTGTCTGATAGCCAGAGTCGTCTCCTACCGACCGGCAGCTTTTAACCAGTTCTTGTACATCACCAGATGTGTACTGCACCAAATAGTACAACCGAGCACTCTCACTGGTAGTTTTCTTGTCAATCAAGTTCTCGAACACGTGGATAAACGTCCAGTATTCAATCGGGTTTCCACTGAAAACAAGGACATTTGGCTGTGGTAAGGTCAACGCCAGCATACTCCCTTGTTGTCGCTGAATTAGGGCCTGAAGCTGTTGGTTCTGGAAGTACTGGGCATCTAACAATTGCTGGACTGCTACATCACCAAAGGTAGCATTCTGTGTAGGTTCGTAACACTCTGACTTGATCATAGCTGTTGGGATCTGAGCAAATTTGATGGCAGGTGTATTGCAGTTTGGGGAAGCAACGGTGTTTGCGACCAGTCTCAGAAATTCTCCTGCAACAGGCGACCTTTGTGATTCTGCGGTACTTCCGTCTGACTTAGCCGGAATTTCAAGCTCCTCTCTCCAATTTTCTAGCTTCCGCTTCTAACATCGCTTTCTTCGCAGCAGCCTTTGCTCGTGCAGATTGATCAGAGCTCGCGGCTGATGCCTTAGAACGGCCGGAACTGGACTTGGAACGATGGGAATGCCTTGACCTCACGCAGGAATCAACGTTACTTATCGAGTCATCAGGTGAAACGTCATCAATTGCTTTGCGTGCTCCGAGGGGGTTGTCGAACTTTGTACGATCACATGCGATTATCCAGCTTGAAATTTCGCATACAATCCGACCCTTTGCTTGGTCTACGGACTTAAAACATTCCTCCGACTCGTCAATGTCGCATTCATCCTTTAATCGGTGTGGTACTCAACACCAATTAAAGGACCACATCGGTGTGGTGATCTCTTGTGAACTCTCAAAATACTTTATGAAGATGTTCAAGTTTCTCTTTTACAAGCAACACATTTGATGAATCAATCATAAACAGTCTTATCTCCTCCTGTGCACGGGTAACAATGCCCTTTTTACTGCTTCTTGTTTGCTTTAGTTTACGCAGGCTTTCCGCATCGATTCCTTCCCAATTGAGAGTCAGATTTCTTTGCTTTTGTCTAGAGCTTTCCTCGATGGAAACGTAGCTGCCTTCAGTCACTGTTTATACTCTTCGGCGAGCACGTACATCGCAACATGACTAATTTGTTACATAACAGGGATGACAAACATTCGCCAGATCGCAGCCTTCCAGATGGCAAATTTATTTAGAGACGAAAATTCAATGCCACTAAATTAAAACGAAAATGTAACCCGTAGTGGTTACGTGTGGAGCGGGAGAAAAGGTTGCAGGTAAACCAGACAATTCCAACGCACAGCGGTAACAAAACGAAATAAACTTTAATTGAAGTAACAAAAAAAAACGCAGCAGAGATCAGAAGAGGTCGAAGGTCGTTGAAGGGTTTAACCTAAAACTTCGAGAGTGAATAGCAATTGTGTTGTTGTGGTTCGAACTAGAAAGCAAAAGAAAAAAGCCTAAATGGGCCAAAGCCTAGATAATATTACTTGACTTACGCGCAAGTGGCATTGCAATGCAAAACTAAGTAAAAACACTAACATAATTATGCTACATTACGATAGTAAACGAACAGCTATAACAAAGAAAATATGAATAAAACGACTTACTTTAGTCTGGCTCCGAGTAACTATGGTAGCTGATAAAAAAGGTAGAGATACTTGAAATAGCTAGTAACCAGCAAGTAGCATTGCAACAATCAGCCTTGTGTAAAAACTATGTGACTGTGTCAAAAACCAAACCAATCACTTAAAACAATCATGCAAGCGTGTACAGCAGTGCGATAATAAATGAACAAAGAGAAATAAGATGGGAATCGCCACTAAACGAATTATTGTATTACGAAAGTAGCAAGGGATACTCACTCTATAAAATACTTCTCATTCTCTTCAGTGTAAGCAATTTCCCAGTTTGGTGGTAGTGGTCCCAAGTTCTCCTCTGATCTTGGATGGTCGTACCTATTATCATCTTGTTCATTCTGCCATGAATTTCCCTTCTTTGCTGGCACAAATATCAAGTTATCTGCTGGCAGTGGCTCCTGTGGTGGCTTTGGTGTGCCATAGTGGTTCCCTTCAAAAATTCCACTCTCCAGCAGAGCGCCACTTTCTTCAAGTTTTCTGAACTCTTCATAAGTAAGGAAGTTGTAGTCTTCACCTGGAATTTCTCCATTTCTTGGCCTACGTGTTGTGCCTATACAAAAGTAAGGCAGTAACTTAATCATTAGCTTTCTTCTTATAGATGAGTTAAAGCAAAAGTCAACCATAAGTAATTTTTGCTTCTTTCTTTCTTTTCTTTTTCACTTTTCCTTTCTTAATTGCAACTGTCCCTAATCCAAGACCAAACTGATTGGACAGCAGAAGTTTCATCAAGATAGCAAAACTATCATTCATAATGACAGACACCACATGAAACAGTGTCCTGTACCAAATTATTTCACAAGTGAGAACTCATTTTTGTTTTACATATTCCAAAGCATGGACGAATCAATCTGCAGCCAGCCATCTTGTTTGTCCTATCCAAACTCCCATCCAAACTGATTCACATCTACCGATCATGGCCGTGTGGAGATTTTCCATAAGATCTCAACTTTGCACCTTGTTATGTGGTATGTTCTACCATTCTTTGCAAATCTCAACTCTTGCTCTAATAGGTTTTACTCTGACTAATGCAAGACAATTTTACTTGGTGATGAGGGACCTCTTTGCGCATTACTAAACAACGAAACAGCGAAACAAAACACCGAAACAGCTATTGTTTTCTTTTGGTGTTCAAGAAAAAAAAGTAGAAACACCATAGCTGTTTTGGTGTTTCAGTGTTCAATTCACTGTTTCGTTGTTCAGTAATGTCCGACCTCTTCGGTGAGAAAGGGTTAAAACAACTTTGTCAAATGGTGCCAGATTAATCAATGACCTTTGATGTTAGGCTTGTCTTGACCCGACAAAACTCAGCTGCTATTGTGAAGCTGTGTATTCAAAATTTCCCTTGGCCAGCAGCTTGGGTCTTGGACAAGGTACCATACACACTTGTGCATAATATAAGCCTCACTCATAGCCACACCCTCTAAGAAATGATACAGTCTCTCGAGTTATCAGAGAAATGCTTTCTACTTGTTGCACGGTTAAATAGATCAAGTGACTCTAAAAAGTACAGTACCGCCCAAAAGTAAGTTGACAGTCTCGACTCGATCCTTGAAACTTGATTATCATGTCTCGAAGGTTGAGACGTTCGAGTTTCGAGATGTGAGAATTGAGGATCGTGGATCGAGAATCGAGGAGCTCTGGAATATTCATAAACTTGAATTAGTGCAAGAATTAGCAACTTATCCCTCAAAGAAAAAACAGTAACCATTCGCACCCAATATTCCGTTGTTTGCAAATGTCCATTCCAAGCAGGCTCTCAACGTTACAGCTATAGTGTCTTGGTTTGCAAAGCGAAAAATACACCTTGACTATCTTACCAGAAAGGAAATGACACTACTTTATTTATAAACTTGTTCTGGAAAGATATACGAGTTCCCATTGCACTCTATCTCTGCACAAACTGGCTACATGGCCATGGCTATATGTCATTTATGGAGCCGCAGAAGTAAACATTTCATGGGAGCCGTAAACGTGAATTCTGAATTCCGCACCTTTACCAACAGCATGAAAGCTGAAACTTCGTCATATAAGAGATGAATTATCATCTCAAGGTTGTTTTTGCTCATATTGTATTCAACGAGAAGTGTCACATGTTGTAAAAACTTGGGAAAAAGGACCCCTTGCTCAAGGCATCACCTTCTATAGAAATTGACAACGATTGATACCGATTATTATCGGGGTAAAAGAAGCTTTGGGTTTCAAGTATTGACAAGTGAGTGGATGTTCGAGTTGATCATGAAGAACAGCTGTTTTGTGAATTATCGCCACAGATTATTCAGGAAAGGAACGGCAGACTATGAATATTTCGTCTACCAGAGCTACTCGCACTTGATATACAACTCCCTTCTTCACGTCTGTACAACACACACACACATGTGGGCATCTCGCTTGTCCAATTTATTTCTTGAGAAATCAGTCACGCAAAAAGCTCATTACTTTTGAGCAGTACTGTATACCTAGTATTTCATCATCATGAAATAAAGATTTTTCCCCACGATTGTCAATTCGATATCATTTTGTGCTGATTGATGCACCTACGTACTGTACATGTAGAAATCAAGCACTCTTTTGAAGAACGAAGTCTGGACACCAGAATGTGTGAAATTTCCTATTCTCAGATGTGGTGGAAAGACTGCTGTTAAGTAACAGCCAGGCCTGTCTGCTCATGACACTGAAAGGGTATTCCATGTCAAATAGTCTTCACTTCAAGTGAAACAAAAATCTGTTGCTTAAAAGCAGTTAACTGGAGGATAAGGCAAGTTGCACCCTCAGTGTCTGAACCCCTAAGTGATCTTATAAATACCTCTACTGCAAAGGCAGAAGTTCCCAAACGATGGAACTATGGTCAGATTAAACCTCTACACAAGAAGGTCAGCGTGTCCGACAAAGCAAATTTTAGACCTCTTACCGTGCTGCCAGCATTTGATAAAGTGTTTGAACACATTGTCCACACACAGATGAGTAGATATTTTGATTCCAAAAATTTCTCACGATTTTACCTTATTTTTCTTACTGTAGTCAGGTCTAGTATCACTGTCGAAGAAGGAATATTGAAAAACTTGAAAGAACAAACGCGACGGCCTTGACATTTGTGTACAACGATGAGATCTCATCGTATGAACAGCTCTTAGGGCACATTGGATCACTGTCAACCTTAGAAAATCACTGCACTCAAGACATGCTGCTGACTGTGAATAACACTATTCAAGGCAAGGCCCAATCCAGCTTCAATAATCTTGTAACTGAGAAGAGAACAGCGTACAACCTTGGTGGAAATTTACATCCTTCTATACCTAAGGTGAACACTACACGATATGGACTTAAGTCATGGTATTACGCTGCAGCAGAGCACTAGAACAAATAACCTACAGACATTTGTTCCATGGCAGGTTCAAAAGACTTTTTGAAGAAGATTCAAGAAACTGATTTTCATGTTTAATTCTGTGGATTCAAATCCCACTGGAGTCACTTGAATTTTTCAAGTGCATATAAGAGACAATTGCTTAAATTGTCCAGAAAGTGTGAGGATCATTTCTTCAGTTCATTTCTAACCCGCACTTGATAGTCATTTTCTTCATTCATCATTCCTTTCACGGGAAAACACGCATGAGCCCAACAAATTAACCTGCTCTCAACTGTGTGGCTTCATAGCTCAGTTGGTAAGAGCACTGCACCAGCATCGCAGAGGTCGTGGGTTTGAATCCTCTTGGAGTCACTTGAATTTTTCAAGTGCATATAAGAGACAATTGCTTAAATTGTCCAGAAAGTGTGAGGGTCATTTCTTCAGTTCATGTTTATTACCTGTTGACTTAGAATTTATCACATTTAGTTTGTTGGATATTTTTCCAAATTTCAAATTTTAAATTTCAATTTTCATTTTAACCTTTAAGTTTGATGTAAATAAGTTTTTTATAGTACTGTACATTACTTAATTTAAATCGTGGAGCACCTGGAAACTAGCAAATACACATGTAGCTAACCCTGTATGTATGTATGTATGTATGTACATAGGTACATGGGTACGTGCGTACGTATGTGCATATGTAGGTATATATAAGATTCAGCGTTACGACCAAAATTAAAGAGAACCCAGCATTAAACGAATGACTGATAACAACAGGTTATCAGAATGACTACGTGTTCATCCAATTAACACTTTCAATTAGTGTTTTGTTTCTGACCCCAAGCCATGCAACTTATACCCCCAGAAAGAGATGGTAGATAAGCCACACCTCCAATTTCAAGCCCAACATCATCACACCAAAAAAGTCTGTTTTATACATGAGTGTTTACAGTATATAGTTGTTGCAAAGAGGAGGGAAAAACAAGACAAAAATTTTTATAACCTGACTCAAACTTCACTCCAGGTGAAGGATCCCTCTTACAATAACAGGGATGCAGATACAGATTTTTATAGACGGGAAAGTGGACATCATAGGCAGGTATGATGGGCCAGAGGCCCTTGGAAAGGCACGATTCACCTAGGGGAATCTGGGGGCACGCTCCCCTGGAAAAATCTGAAAACCTAGGCTTTCAGAAAGACTTTTTCCTTGATTTTGGTGCAAATTTGATCCCATTTTGGTCATTTGAAACTTTTCCCAGTGAACACAGATAAACAGATTTCCCACAATAAAGCTTCAATAAACTGAATGTCAACACTATTTCTTGAAAGCCTTTTGACAATCTCAACTGTGGTTCTCTGGAACTTGTCGTGTTACTTTCTGCCAGTTTAAAAACTTTTCTTATTCCAATGACCTCAGAATTACTTTTCTTTCCCTCCTTCCCTGACATATCAAGTGAATTTTGGCCACTACAGGTCTGTTCCACCAGGAATACATGATTTGGCATTTACTATTGTGCATACATGAGGTGTAAATAGTACTGCTGACACAAAAGAAAGAGCCTGCAAACAGAAACGCAATTATGCAATCAGGTACCATGCAGCTGTTTACAGCCTCTAATTTCATTGGATCTGGTTAGGATGCAGCTCTATTGTTTTTAGGGTTAGGGTTCATTGTTTCTGTTGTTTCTTTGAATGCTTCTATTGTTTTCTGAGCCAATCGTGTGGGCTGTTGTAATAGCTGCATACTGACCCAATGCAATCATTTGAACTCGAAAAAAATGGGGTGTTTATGTTCATATCAGTTGTGGTTAAAGAGGAACCAAAGCGTGGGCAGATAAAAAAAATACTGACATTCTTTTACAAACATTTGGGATAGACGGTAAGTCCTTTCTGAGGTGGCTACTCACTTCTACAGGTGGGAAAATCAAGCTCACAGCTGGGTAATTTTCCCGGCTCCCAGCTATTATCTACATCCCTGAATAAGCTGTAAGGTGCTTTGAGTTATAATGAAATAATCTTAAGCTTACATGGTACTGTCCTGTTGTACAAGTTTTCTCTGATGGTTTGCTGCAAATTGCTGTCCA
>BLFK01000464.1:74100-108229 GCA_014634185.1 Astreopora myriophthalma
TAAAACATACTTTTCATGGGTGCATTTCGGGAATTAATACTTGCAACCAGAAAGAGAATCTAGCACTATCGATACACCGAACGATGCGCACTTTTCTATAACACCAGATAAAATCAATATTCGTGGAATTCTTGTTGCGTGAATCACTCAATTAAATATCCAATTTAAATGTAGTTAAGTGACTACAGAAAACCCGCTACAGCAATTATAGAGCTGTCGAATTGACAGTACAGACTCAAATGCCAAATTTTTAAATCACCGACCTTCTGGTGAATGGTTGTCTTAGTTGAGATATCACCGCAGGACACATTCAGCGGCAGATTTTAGTTGATATATGTACGTTCCCGCAAAACACTTCATACTCATCCTACCTGGTTTGATGACGCGTAGATTCACAGCCTCTTTCGAACTTTTTATCAAGGGCAAAACATCAAACTGTGTATAACCAGCAACTGCTGTTCCATTTATTTCTAAGACCACATCTCCAGGGTAAATCTTTCCACGCCTGTACATCAATCTGTCTTGCCTAACATCCCCTACACAAATAAACTCTCCATTCTCTGCGCCTCCTACTATGTGTAGGCTAAAGTTCCCGTTTTGCCCTCGTTGGATGGCGCATTCGAGGACATTATGTGACCAATGCCTTCCTTTACGAGGTAAAGAATTCCGCAAAGATGAGATACCAGACATTTCCGGGCTTTTAGGCAGCTTAGTTTCGAATAAAACACATCTCAAATTCACCTTCTACTATCGAGCTAAAAGAATTATAAACAGTGACTCACTGACGCTCAAAGTAGCTCAACCACGCATGCTCCATGGGAAAGTATGCAAATGATCTGCAAATGAGCGAGAATTGATTTTTTAAACAAGGTTTTTTCCCAAATTTTACTAGAAATAGAGGCATTTCATAATTTCCTGTGCTTTTTAATTTGAAGATTTGCCAATATTTGCTAAACTTGGATTTGAAGTGTCTTGTTTTTCGCTTTCGTCGACGAAACCAGGAATTGCTGGGGCATTTCCTATCGTAGCAGAAGAGTGAAGTTCACTCGAAAATGAATTGGGTCGGAGGAGCACGGTAAGTTCTGAAAGCTTGTAAGCTTAAATCATATTCCTGTTTTGTTATCGAGTAACACGTCGGTGCGGTTCGCGGCTAAACTATGTTCTCATCGCACGTCACCTGAGTTGGCGCGAAAAAAATGGTTTGTTTTGATGTTTTTGCTTTTCTGTGGAAGTGTTCATAGTTGGGCGACGAACAATAGCTCGTCCTTGACGCTTAACCACTGCAGGGAGGGGTGTCTAGAAAACGAAGACCGAAGACCTGAGACCTAGAAAACGAAGACCCCCCGCAAAATCACTTGGAAACGGCACAAAACTCATACTTTTTAGACATAGAGGAGTGTAATAAACAATACGGTTTTCAATACGGTTTTCAATTACCTAGTTTTGTGCCGTATCCAAGTGATTTTACGGCGGGGTCTTCGTTTTCTAGATCTGGAAAACGAAGCTTTTGGGTAATTGAAAGCTGTGTGTTTCTTATACTCCTCTATGTCTAAAAGTAGTTATTGAGCCGTTTCCAAGTGATTTTACGGGGGGTCTTCGTTTTCTAGGTCTTGGTCTTCTAGGTCTTTGGTCATCGTTTTCTAGACACCCCACCTTCTATGTAAACCAACCAAAACCTACTCCAGGAATAGTTCTTTGTGCACACATTTCCATGTCTAAACATATATTTTTTGGATTCCCTGTTTGCCACAAGCTAATAAAACAAACCCATCTTTCTTGTATTCAGACAATCAGGGACAAAAGTGTTTTGACATTTGAGCTAGTGAAACAAACACTTTTTCTCCAAGGGGTCTCCTTTCCTAGCTGAAAAAAAAAAAACACCTTTTTGGTCTATAGCGACCGCCCTCCAACTTTTTCAATGTTGAAGCACACTTTGCGGATACTGTCAAGTGATTGCAACATTGAAGTGGGGGGAAGGGGGATGCAATATTAGCTGTGGGGATGGGATAATTCGCGTGTTTAGGGCAGCGTCTCAACTAATTTTGTCCCTGATTGTAGCTTCTGGTGACAAATGTCTTGCATACTGCTAGGACTGATGGTGGCAATTTCATCAGCATGAACACTTACTCACAAGGATGAACACCTTGAAACATCTCATTTCTTTACAACCATATCGACACTCAAATCCTATGCAGTATGCAGGATGGTTGTCACATGTCAACCTAGTTTAATGGCACAGCTTCCAGGAGTCTCCTGTGGCTCATTGGTGGAGCATCCGAACTAGTAACTGGAAGGTCCTTGGTTTGCCTCCTGTTAGGAGTACTCAGAGTTTTTTTTTCGAGAATGCCTGTGTCACTTTCTAGGGGAAAAACCCCCATCATTCTCAATAATGTGTTATTTTATGGACACTTTTTATGATATTTTTATAATGTAAATTGTTATACAATGATACCTTGATTAGGGTCGGTTAACAACTGCATTGAGCTGAGTGGAAGGTGGGTGCCCGGGATGTCCAGCGGCCTCCACTGTGATCAGCCAGTCCCTAGACAGTAAAATGCTCCCATGGCTGGCAATCCCCGCAACCCAGCCATGAGCCCCCACACAGACATCCGGGCACCCATCACACTGTGATAACAGTGGAAAAGAGGGAGGGTGGAGGGAGGGAAGCAGAAAAATAGGAGAAAAAACGCTAAAAATGAAGGCCACACAACACTCTAAGGTAGCTCCAAATGGCCGCTACACAGACTGCATGACCTACGTGAGCCTGTGCATGTACGAATGAACCGCTGACCGCTAAGCAAACGCTCCATTGTGAACCTGAACATGCAGAAAACCAGCATCTCTTTGCTGTTAACTAGGTTAAATTGCATTTAACCACATTTAGACAAGACCCCACAAGCAAACTATCACTTTTACCATTGTCCTGACAAATTCCCTCTTCAGTCCACAGCAGTACTGAAGCCCTGCTGTGTTTCATGATTGTGGGTACCCATGCCTTAGGAATTTTGATTCCATCATCCCTGTTGATGTTATTAGGGTGAGGTCTTAACCCTAACCCTAAATGAAATAATGTAAACCAAAGGAAAAATTGTTTTGCCTTCTAGGATATTCCTATTGTCAGGTTGTACCTCCTCCTAAGTAAACAGCCTGTAAATCTGATCCTATAATTTCTTATCATATGATCAGTCCATATGGCCCTGTATGCACTTTCATGATAAAGCTATTGAGAAAATCCCAGCATGAGGGGTGTATGCATAAGTGCAAGCGCAGTCGGCCCTGGTAGGAACACATGTGGTCCTGCATGATACAATTTAAGGGATTTAGTGACATCTGGTACAGCCATACAGTCAAGGACGCTATTCATTACACATAATTTTTGACATCATTGTCAGCTGATAGTCCATCACTTGCCTTGTCTTTTTGTCCCTAGACTAGTGCTAGTATCTTTAAAGTGAAGGTAGTTTAAACAGTGCTGGGATCTTCCAATGGCTAGGAAGATCTCTCAGCTATGAAGATCCTGTCACTAGAGACACCTTTAACAGCTAAGGCAAAGTACAACTTTTTGCAAGCAAAAAGAATACAGAAAACACATAATGCTAGGAAGATCCGGCTTCTAGCTTCATCCAAGTCCTAGAACCTTCCTTTCTCTCCAAGGTCGGTAAACAGTCACTTAGTGCATTTACAGTGTACACAGTTATTAGATGTGCGTGATCATCATAAACTGGAAATGGATAACCAGTTCAAGTGTCACAACTGTGATGTTTATCAGTGCGAAGATGTGAATGGAAAACTCTATCTTCTTTCGACTAACATCAAGTCCATGTTTGACCAGTGTTTCCCAGGTATATCAGTGCGGGTGTCGAATAGGGACCCTCCGTTCTTTTCTCCTTTAATTAAACACTTATTAGAGCAATGATGAAAATTGATTCTGCACAATAGTAAGGGTACTTCCAGTGTGATTGAAATTCAAACTCTTCAGGAAAAAATTAACAAGTTGATCAGCAATAGTCAAGTTCAGCCGGCTAAAGGGAATTTCGAGAAACACAGTACAGGATCAAAGTCTTGGTGGTCAACAGTCACTTCCCTAACAGGCAGGAAACCAACTCACTAGTAAGTTCAATTATTTCTCCAAATGAGATCAACAAGTTCTTCTGTACTGTTAACACTGATCCCTCTTATAGAGCCACCCATACCGTCATTATTCTGGAATCGAGAATCAAGCATGTTCAGCAAATTCAAAGTGATTAAGTACTGTACATTCTTCCTTAAAGAGTGCTAAATCAATTGGCAAAAGACTTTAGATCTTTAGTTGCATAGCTGAGAATGAACTCATTACTACTGGGTGTAAACTGGATACAAGTGTGCAAGTTGGAAGTTGTACCCAAATTGTAGATGACTGTTCAAAGTATCATGCTCTGCATGTGGATTTTTGTTTTTGATAACTTAATTTAATGATGTTTTGGACTATGTTTACACTCATATCACAAATAACATTAGAATTTAGTTTAGATTGAGGCTTCTGAAAGAGTTGATGATGGATTTGAAAGGGACGTAGAAGAAAATTTTGGCATTGGTTATATTTTCTTTCGCTGGTTTTCAAGGCTTTATCACAATGGTTGAATGAAAATTGTGATTGTCAAGGGTTTGTTTGTTCGTTTGTTTGTTTGCTGTAAATAACTTATGAACTTATGAAACTACTCTCAAACCTATATTTATACTACAAAAGAAAGCAGTATGCATCATCACATTTTCTAAACTAGATAGTCACTCTAGTCCATTATTCAAATCTCTTGGATTAATTAAGTTTTTTGATATTGCTTCATTTCAAATTGCGATTTTTATGTACAGATTTCATAATAATGTGCTGCCTGCTGCATTCCATTCTTTTTTTACCAAGGTAACAAGTGTTCATAATTATAATACTAGATTTGCAGCAAAACACTCTTACTATCTTCCTTATGCTAGAACCAATTATGGCAAATTTAATATCTGTTTTCAAGGAACACATCTAAACGTAATCTACACAAACTGCAGTTGGTACAAAATTTTGCTGCCAGAATTGTATTAGGGTTAAGGAAGTTTGACCATATCTCTCAGGGACGGAGATCTCTTAGATGGTTAGATGTTACGGAGAAGGTTTTATTTAATGACTTAGTTTTAACATATAAATGCGTAAATGGTTTAGCTCCAGACTATTTAGGTAAATATTTTGTTAAACGTTCAGCGGTTCATAACAGGAACACAAGAGGATGTAACAATTTTGTGATCCCCCGATGTAGATTGTCAATGGGACAAAGGGCATTTTACTCTCGGGCTCCACTGAAATGGAATGGGCTACCCGACTATATTAAGAATTATAACACTAAAGGAATTGATATTTTTAAGCGGACACTTTTTCATAATATGTTCTATACGAAGTAATTTTGAATAGATTTTGAATGATTTTGAATATATTTTGATTTTAATTAAATTACTGTAAATAAGTTTTCTTTTCTTTTAACATTGTGACTGAAAAGCCCTATTGAAGGGAGTCTCAATAAAGTATGTATGTATGTATGTAAGGTCCATTTGTCTGGAATGCTATTGATGATAATGTAAAATTATCATCCTCTATATCAGTCTTCAAAAAACGATTGAAGGACCAATATTTTGAAAGATATTAGAGGTTATCTGCTGTTCTTCTTGAGTCTCTTCTTTCTTTTCTTCGTACCTTGCTCCCAATTTCATGAATTTCTAATTAATATATTTATCCCTTATACGTTTTGTGTTGTCTTGTGTTTGTCTATTGTGTGTGCCGACCTAAACTAGTAGTAAGCATATGTATAAACTGGCTGCATATCATTATTAACTTATCAGTTATTCTGGGCAATCAGTGCTCTCCTATTTTATTTTTATATCCAACAAATGTATTTAACTAGGCAAAGTGAGAAATAAACTTGTTGTTGTTGTTGTTGTAAGGATTCAAACTTTTTGGAAGAGGAGTGAGACAAGGGAATTCCCTCTGTTCTCTCTTTTACAAGGTGAATGCACTGCTCAGTACTCCCCATTCCTGACACAGATTTCCTAAGACAACAACGCCCACTCCCACAGCACCTTGTTTTGTTTTGAAGTGATTGGAACTAACATTTTTCACTTGTAGGAATCGGCTCAAGCTTAAGCACGAGGGTAAGCTACAAAAGGTATAGGAACAATTTTTTCCTTTGTAAGACTTGAAATAATTTTTATTGACTTTTGAAATCAACTGTTAGTAATAATTATTTTATTTAAGAAATGCCATTACTGGTAATTAATTACAGCTTCTTTGATTACTTACATTAATATGCACACAAGCAAATACTTGTCTGGTAAATACAGCTTATCTACGTCTTATATTTGGATTAGCTCTATGTGACATGGTTATTATAAGACTTAAGAAATTTGTTGTTAAACAACTGAAACCAACAGGAATTTTTTGAAAGAAAGCGGCAACAAAAGAGCAATCCAAGAGCAGTTTACCCAAAAAGAATGGACGGGATTAGGGGAAGAGGAGGTCAGGACTTGTTCTCATTGGAACTTATTATGTCAACACACAGCAATGTTCAAAATAGAGGTAATATGATATGTTTTGTAGAGTTTTATTTGAAATCACTGATTACTGAACAACTTGTGAACTGCACTGAGCTTGAACTTCGAACTAATTTTACAATACAGCGAGTGAGGACAAAAGGCAACCGAAGAAAAGGCCAGGTTTTTTCCCCTTGATCAAGAATGCTGGTTTTTTTATAGAACTTTCTTACCTTATTCTCTAGAACATTCCAAGTGAATAATGTTCTATAAATATCGCAAACCTTATGACCTATAAATAACTATTGATTCCTGAACATTCTACCACTAGTCAGCAATCTAGAACGTTCTTTCAATCTCGCGCAATCTTCTTAGTTACATCACATCATTACGAGAACCCTCTAGAAAATTCTTCCAAACACGATACTGAAATGATCAATTCATCGGTGGTGCCACAGCCATACCATGTACTAGGAGTAAAATTTGAGTCCTTAACTTCTAACTGGAATTGAAATTATGAGCTTTTGATTTCTGTTTTGGGTGCTCTACCTCTTAGCTGCAGGGCACTCATGGGTGCTAGGCTATTGCAGTCAAGCTGAAATGACCATTCATAAATCCTCTTTGGAACTTCTCACGTTTGATTAGCATCTTCTAGGTTTTAAGGAAAGTCATGCTGTAAAATGCGTGATCATATCTAAAAAGGAATTTCATTATGTCCTTGAATAGGTAATTTTGGATGGCCTACATTTTTGCACAGAACGAAATTTCAGAGCACTGTGTTTTCGATGTACGAAGGACATATCCACTGGAATTCAGAATTTTAAGGAAAGTTCAAAACTGTTATGAAGATGTCAACAATTCAAAAATACTGGTCACTTAGCTTGACTGTAAACTACAATCATGGACAAATTTCTTTGGGACACTTGCTTTTATTTCAGTCCAGTGCACATTCCTCGGACTTCAGATGCCTCCCCCCTCCCCCCTAATCAATGTTGGGCATAAACTGGTCCACTTTTAGCCCTGCACACTATTTTCACTTCATTTCCCCCAAGCAACATTGAATGGGGGGGGAGGGGGTTGCAAAAGAACCCAGAATATGTGATAAACAGTGAGTTGACAGACAAGACACTGTACTGTCCCACTGAATTTGTCCATGATTGTAGGTTTGAGTGACAAATGTCCTGAAATGTCAAAAGGTGTCATTAAAGGAGGTGGAGGCAGCGTGGCCTAGTGGTTAAGGTGCTGGACTTGTAAACAGGAGTTCTCGGTTTCAAGTCATGATCTGACCACATGCTGGAACTGTTCTATAAGGGAGGCCCTGGTTCAACTCCTCAGTTGCCCTTGTAAATAGCCAACTGGTCTGCTTCCCACCAGTTGGGATTCTTAAATCTGTTAAGTTCATTTGTATCAGTTGTTTGATTGGCCCTGAAGAGCCCCTCAAGGGTAGTGGTCAAATAAGTACTTATTATTATAATAATTCTAATTATAATAATCATTATTATAATTACTATTATAATCATTATTATATGAAATGAACGAAGTGATGAACATTATCAGCATTAAACAGCATAAACATTTCTAGATCTAGCTTGCTAATGAATAGGGAAAGGGTGAAGCATTAATTTAGCAGGAGGGAAAACTCAGGTATACTCCTACTCCTGTGTAGTGCCTATTTAAGGTGACTCAAAATGGTTTTTAGACAAACCTCACGCAGTCTCTGGTTTGGGATAATAACTGAACTTAGGACAGTCGTAGCATCGTGAAATTTTCCCCAGAAACAAAGGACACATCACAGATTTATTTTACAAGATTTCTACCGCAAAACCTGTCACCATAGCAACACAATGACATAGTCTTCTGGACCACCAATGTCAAATTTCCTTGTGTTATGAAAACAGGATGATTTATTCATAGGAGGCTATAATAAAGTTCATAGAAATATCTTCAAGTTGGTTATTTTTCCTCGCTACAATCACGCAAATGACTTAAATCACACGTAGCTTTCTAATATTTATTTTGAAGGAGCTAAAAATTGCCAGGAACGCATCTTAGCACAAGCGAAGTGGTTCACTGTTATCTATTTATTTATTTTTTTTTAAGACCTAGAAATCTAAGTTAAATCAGAAGCCCACTCCTGGTTAAATAACAATTTACATTGCATAACACAAGTACGTTGCATTTTTTAACACCAAAAATGAGAAATTGTAGCATTTGAAATGACTTGTTTACTTGCCATAAACAATGAAATGACTTGACTTGTTTACTTGAAATAACTTTGGAACGGCAAAAAATGAAAAAGCACAACATATATCACCACAAACTAGAGATTCCAGCAATCATTTAGAGGCTAAAATTAAAGTTGAATATGGAAGCAACTTGAATATAGGCATAAATTTTGCACATTAGGTAGCAAAAATTATTTGCATATATTCCAGCGGAAATTTTACATTTGATTGACAACCCAATAGCACAAACTGCGTCAGGTGGCCATGTGAGTGAAAAGACCTTTTTGAAAGAAGTTTTACAGGCGGTTCCTCCCTCACCTGTCACAAGCCCCCTACATTTTCCGTCGCTTTATTTCTGCCTCACTCTGCCTGGACTATCGTGCCCTGTTTGCCAACAGGGCATCTGGAACAGGCTAAACAACACTAACATTAAAGAACAAACTTAAAAGAAACCTTGGTGCTTATAATACACACTGTCAGACTGATCTGAAACCTTATACTGTTCATAAAACTTAGAACATGAGAGACCTTGCATGATCAGTTTGCGCATATCTCTTGTCAATCATCAAAACAGTCCCCCACCACATAATGGGGAAATCCCCATTCTTATCAGCAAAACCTTCAGCAGGGTGAATGAAGCAAATCTTAGTAACTGAGGGTGTGTATGTTCCTGTGTCTGTTTTAACTTGAACATTTTTAATTAAGCCATCTTGTCCTGGGAATACTTGGAGAACTCTTCCCATGTTCCACTTTCCGCAAACTGGATTTGGATCAGATGCTAATTTTCAGGACAATTGAGTAATGTCATTTACTTAATTAGGCTGGCTTCCAGTCAACAATATTATTCATGCAAGAAAACTATCCCTTCCTCGCAAGGTTTGTAAAGGCCACTGTTCGGAATACAGTAAAAACCTGCATAAAAGAACAAGTTGATTAAGAACCTCCAAGCTGAAATTTGGTAAAAAGAACACCATACAGATAAGAACCAATTCAGCCTGATAAATTCAACTGGTTCTTATATATAAGGAAATACTGGGTACCAGTTAGATTAAAAATAACTGGGTCAGGATAACCATGTCATTCTAAAAATTAATCAAATTCAAAGCTACTACCTCTCATTTATCTGTGCCAGCAACTCCCTTGTAATTAATGACCAGTCCCTTGATTTGAGTGGATGGAGTCAATAAAGTAGTGTCAGTTGTGCAATTTCAGACAGAATTTAAGAACATGTTAAGAACAGCTTGAGGCTGATTTTTCACTAATTACCCAATATATAAGAACAGCATCAGCCTGAAACTGAAAAATATAGGTTCTTTTATTTGGGCTTGTACTGTATCTTTTCTTCTATGTTAACTATGTCAAAAGTAGGCATGATTACAACACAAGAATCTGAAGAAGAAATTATCTTATTATGGCAAAGTGCAAGAAAAATTCAGGCCTGAGAACATTCCACTCCAGTGCCACTCATCTGGAATGGAACTGAATCATCTCTTAGAGTTACGCTCTCACAGAAGTGTTTTTCAAGAGACCTCCAAAGAAAAATAACACTGGAAAACTCTGTTACTGAACATTTTAACATTAACTATACGTATTAATTTACTAATAATCATTCTAGTTTTAGACTCTAGTTTTAGATTAGCTTAGGGAATTATGTAAATTACTGAGTCATAAGTAACTGATGTTACCCTCATTAAATAAAGTGTTATTATAACGATGACAATGATGCAAATCCAGTACCCCAACCAAAGGGCCACACTGCCTCCTCAAGGCACATCCTGGTTGAAATCTGTTACCAGGGGGGTGTAATTAACTGTACCTTACCTTCTCCTGGCATTTTTTGTTGTCTTAACTAACAAAATTGTGGGTACATTTTTCTGATCAGATGATGAAGGAAATGCCCCTCTGTCTCCTCAGCAAAAGGGAAAAGAAACTTGCAGCAAATCTGGTAAACAAGGCCTTTCAGCTGTAGGCCTTCACCAGCATATTATTACCAGAGCTCTCTCCAGTCAGACAGCCATCACAGCTACATCTACCATTAGAACAGGTACAGTAAAACCTGCATAAAAAAACAAGTGGATTAAGAAGCTCTATGCTGAAATTTGGTAAAACGAACACCATATAGATAAGAACCAATTCAGCCTGATAAATTCAACTGGTTCTTATATATAAGGAAATACTGGGTACCAGTTAGATTAAAAATTACTGGGTCAGGATAACCATGTCATTCTAAAATCAAATTCAAAGCTACTACCTCTCATTTATCTGTGCCAGCAACTCCCTTGTAATTAATGACCAGTCTCTTGATTTGAGTGGATGGAGTCAATTAATAAAGCAGTGTCAGTTTTGCAATGCAGTGTATAATTTTCAGACAGAATTTAAGGACTTATGATCTGAATATTTAAGGATATTTTTCCTCAGTTGGAGAGACAAGAACCTGAACATTCTCCTGTGCAGACTTTTTATGGACATCCATAAAAAAGATGGCAGAGTCTATGAGCCAGTTTTGCTTGCATCTTTCCAGAGAAGTGTTCAGCGCTACCTGAATGATAACAACTCCAACATGAACATAATGGACGATCAAGAGTTTGCAAAATCAAGGGAGGTCCTTTTCAGCTTGCAAACATGACTTGGTGGTTAACAATGCCAAAGGAAATCATCCACAGGCTGCCTGCAAGTTAACCAAAGATGAAGAAGACTTCTTGTTTCAAACAACGATGAAGCAGACACCCTCAGATGAGCATCTTTGGACACTCTAGCACCCCCTCTGCAGATGGGGGCTGCCAGGTGGTGATCAGAAAACATGATCTCTCACCCCAAATTACTGTGACAAATTCACCATACACCTTCACTGCCCCATCTTCTTTTCTTTGGTGTTGTCTGCAACTGTTTACTACTTGGGCCAGCTGTGTTTGTTTTGGATAATAATGTGTTCCTTTTTTTGGCCTCATTGTTTTTGCTTGTTCTTAGCAATGATAACATCACTACTGCGGATAACATTAGTAAACAAAACGTAGAAAGTAGTATTAGTTGAATATATGCCTACATTATTGTGTGGGAGTACGCCATCTTGAAATACTGCAAAGTACACAAGCCAGGCTGCCCAGATTGTATAGCTCCAAGATCAGTTGTCGTTTGGTTTGTACTGGTCTCATGTAATCAACCAAGCATTTGGTCCCAGTTTCACGTAAATGGCTGCAAAAATTTCATACCGGTACAAGTTCGTACCAGTCTGAGTTCGCCCTGGTCTCATGTAAATACCCCCTAACTTGAGCTTAAACATCTCCAAAATACACACCTTTGCCTTCGAAATGTCTTCCTATGTGGCCACCCTCCACATTTTTGTATGTTAAAGGTTCCCCGTGGATGGAAAGACAGGGAAATATGAAGCAAGCACACCCCATCCCCGATGCTCCCCCAGAAAAGCAGGAATACACTGGTGCTGGGGGCGTGTACCCAGTCCTGTGCGCAGGTGCAACGAGGTCCACTGCAAGTGGAACAAAGAAATGAAGGCTATCATCACCTCATGGCCTGGGGCTGCTGCTGCCTCAGGGTCTTATTCGGCACGGTCCACTTCTCGTTGTGCGATTGTGCTATTCCCCCGTCCCTTGACGTCACAAGATCTTGTAAAACATAAATTTTGCAAGACTGGGGTGCCACCAGAACCTCTCAGGAGGGATTTTGCTCCATCTCTTTCCCTTCACCTTCTTCCCTCCTGAGAGGTTTTTATGTTTATCCCACCTCAGCACTTTTGTGGTGCCCACCTGCAGATGTCCTGCTCTACAAGTTTTTGTTTTGCCCTAGGCTTGAGGCTGAACAGCACTTTGACCGCTGTAGCGGCCATAGCTCTACCCAACAACCCGACACCATCTTTGTTTGGAACCTTTTTGTTGCAACTTTGCCACTTTCAGTTTCCTATGATCCCTGGGGGTTTTTAGTCATAGGGAACCTCGTGCTTTGAGTCTAGGTTAATTATGAAAGCCCCAATTTTTCTTTCATACTGAACCCTCACTCCCGGCATGCTATAAATATAAACAGCACAGCTATTTAATTAGTTTTAGCCCTTAATTTCCTATACTTGTGGTACCTTTGTGCATGCCCAGTAACATATTGTGTAGATGAGAATGTCAACATTTGCCAGTTCTTTATGTACACAAAAGCGACTTTGCCTACACAAAGAATTGGACATTCTTCTTGTACACCCGTCCAGCTACACATCAAGATGGGCATTTCAAGGTGCAGGTGAAGCCCTTTGGGGATGCCATTCAGCTGCACCAGAACCGCCATCTTTTATGCTACTCAAGTCAAATACAGTAAATTGCTGATACACATGCTCATATTGTTTTCTTAGCTCTTAGGCACTTTGTAAGCATCACATCCTTCTTTCCTGTCTATTTTTCCCAACTTGAAAAGAGCAATTGAAGAAAAAATAATAAAGTTATTTACTGCTCTAGGTCCGTAAAGGAAAAAATTGAGTACGGCCGTCGGCCTTGCGCACAGTTTTTTCCTTTACAGACCTCCCGCCAGGTTAAATAACGTTTTTATTTACCCTCAGACTTTTTAGCAGCTTTTAATCTCTGAGCATATTAAACCAACCTCACCATAATAGACCACAAAGCCCAAATAATAATAATAATAATAATAATAACACTTTATTTAACGAGGGTAAAATCAATTACTGATGACTCAGTAGCTTACATGATGGCCCTTCCAAAACCACCACACCAGGGACCATACCCCTTACTCTTTGCAAACTGTATTGGTTCTTTAATGTTCAACAGTTTATAAACATTGAAGTGTTGTGAGATGGGGCCCACTATTTAATGTCTTTTTTCCGAAAGACTAGTAATTGCAGTTGTCAAAACAAAGGCAGCATGTTCTCCCCAGTAGTTTCAACACCTTGAATGTTGTTCCGGCTAGGATTTGAACCCAAACTCCCACTCTACAGTGTTAAGCACGTTAGTGCATTGGGCTTACCAGGTGGTGCTTTGATTTAAATAGTTGCTGAGCCACAGGAGACTTCAATGATGAATAGCTGCCTTTGTATTGCATTTGGTCTTACACGGGTAACCACATATTTTGAGAACATTCTCCCTCCATAGGACAAACCGATTTCTGCTTGGAGCCAGATGAGAGTGCCTATTCAGCAGTGTGTTCCTGGAAAGAAAACTGAATCATGAGGGAGGAGTTAGAAGAGGGAATCAAACTGATTTGGAACAACTGCACTGATCAGAAACATAGTTTGTTGGGAGTGACCACCTCTGCAGAAATATGCCGAGGTCTTTTGCCAGTTTCCTTGACTGAAGAAAGTTTTACATTTAAGAATTCAAAATTAATGAGTTCCAGTTTGTATTTAACATAAAACAAATTGAATTCAAGTATTTCAAAGTTTTTATCTCTTTTTGCATAAATGGCAGTTATATAATTTATGCTTATTTATATGTAATATTTTCTGTTTTGGAGAAATGCTGTGAAAGCATGAAGATGGAAATGCATCATAGAGGAAAAAGGCTTACGTTTTTATTGTCATCCTTGGCTTTACAACATGACAATTTTATACACAGTTCAAGTTTGTTTGCAATTTTATAAAGTGACACTTACAATGTGATGGTACAATGGACTCAATTTCCAAGGCTCACTCAGGTCCGGAGTATCCTCCCCACTGAGACAACACCTGGTAATCAAGCCTAATGTAACAGCAACAGAACCCTAACTAACCCTAACCCTAACCCTAACACGTTGGCAGTAATTCAGAATCTCAAGGGGAAAGTTCAAAACTGTCACACAGATTTGAACACTCAATACTGATTTTAAAAATAGTGGTCACATGTCATACCTTCACTCTCAGTTAACTTGTCGATGATTGATTGTAGGCAAAATGCAAATGAAGGGGAGTAACCATGGCATCCGCCCATGGGTCACCTCTCCTGGCACCTGACACACTGACCTTTCAGTAGAGAAAAGTGAACTTAAAGAGAACTTACCTGATAGGAAGTTCAATCACAAAACCAAGAGGTGGCTGGGAGGGGGCAAAGAGATGGCAAAAAATGGCAAAGCTACTCAAAGCAAGCCATGAGGGCAAACCTCTGCAGCAATGACTTGCATGCACATGCACTAGGCAATCACTCACCAGCCAACAGATAACCTCCCAGTTACCTATGATTATAGATAATCTCTTTATAATTTTTCTGACTTTGAATCTTTCTGAAGAGTGGAAAGATTTTGTCAATGAATAACAGAGATGCAATGTACAACTTAACGGCAGCTGTATTTATACCAACACCAAAGATACGTGACTGTGCATTAATTTTGATATACAATAAACTATACCTTTAAAAGCATCATTTTATGAAAATACATTTCATAGGATCCATTTCATAAATCTCAATAAAATCCACTGACTCTTGGTAAAGAAAGACAATAGACATTAAAAACAAAGATAGAATATCTGGTTTGATTGACCACCTGAACAATCTATTATAACAATGTCATTTCTTTCTTCATATTAAATCTTTCAGTTTATCGAACACATTGGATAAAAATATGTTGAAATGCTGGCTATGAACTGAACATTTCTAAAAATGTACCAGTACTTAGCAAACAGTGCTCAAAGGTAAGACCAACTCTTGATTATTCTAAAACTTTCCAAAAATACAACTTTTGAATGCAGCACATACAAAGTGACCACACATGTTGACATCTTTTAAAAAGCTGCTTGCCACTCATTCTTTTTTATTACACTCGAGTCACTGGTTTAGCTCGGTTAGATTTGGAGCCCTTTCTTGTGTAGGCACGCAGCCTTTCTCGTGCAATTTCAAACTCTTCCAGTCTCTGTGTCAGATCAATTTTCTGATGAATGGCTTGTTTCAGAAGATGATTGAGTGTTTTCTTCTCTTCTTCTGATGCCGCAACCTTGCGCTGCAGCTCATCAACTTGCACCAAATACTCCTCACACCTTGCAGCATACATCCCCCTTAGTGATGCAAAGGTGGATACCTCTGCCTTCAAAGCTTTCAAGCTTCTCTTCAGTTGTGCTACAGTTTCCGACTGCACTGCCTTGTCATTCTCATAGCGACTTTTGAGATTTGCCAAAGCTACTTCGTATGTAGACTTATTAGCTTTTAGGACAGTGCGTAAAGTAGTTATCTGTTCTCGCTTTGTTTTGAGCAGACTCTGTAGCTTTACAATTTGTTGTTTCTGTGCTTCAGCATCCTCACTACCACTGGTTTCGTCATCACTCATAACAACTCTAAACTCCAGTGCACGTTGTCGAGATATTTCCACCGTTTTCTCGACTGCTTGTTTCAGAAACTTGACCTGATCACGCACAGAGCTTATGAGCCTGTAACAGGAATAAGGGTCACCTCTTTCCATTGTTTCATTTGGATTCTCGCTTCCCATAGGGGACTGACGAACTTCTGCTGCACTTTCCTTGCTCCTAGCATTAACAGCATTTGTTTCAGCATTCTCTCCAACCTTGGATTTGTCTAAATTCCCTTTTCTTGTGAACGAGTTGGCTGGGTGGTCACCATTAGCAGAACAGACATGTTTATAAAGCCTTTGCAGATCTTCGCTCACATATTTCAGTTCATCTTGAGTACAGTTGAGACTTCCTTGAGCATTTCCAGCCAAATCACTCATAGATTTCACATCTTCCTGCAGATTTTTAATAAGTTCTTCTGATTCCATTCCCTTGTTCTTCAAATTGAACAATTCCTCTTCGAGTTCTTTGACTTTTCTCGTCAAGAATGAAGCCTCGTCAGCTTTTGTCTGTACTCCAGCCAATCTTGCTCTTAAACTTTCAATTTGACCTTGCAACTCTTTGATCAAAGCCTGAGATTTGTTGTCCTTTGTCTGGTAAGCTTTCAGTAATTTCTTCATTTCCTCTAGGTCCTTCAACTGATTGTTCAACCGACTGTTAATGGATTCTCTTTCTTCTGCTGCATCATCACTATCATCCAGAGTTTCACATAGTATCTTTGCTTCAGTCAGGGTTTGCATTGCATCAAATTCCTCCTTCAGTTTCAAGACATCTTTTTCCCGTCTGGCAAGTGCATTAGTAAGTTCAGTTTTCTCACTACTTAACCGATCAAGTTTGTGAGCCATTTCTTTCACCTCTGAGAGCTGCAGTTCTTTCATCAAGTCTTCCACAAGTCCTGGCACTGGCTTATATTCTTCAATAATACTTTGAATCAGAGGATGCTCGATAACTTCTTGAGGCTTTTCCTTATCTGGATTTTCCAGTGCAGTCAATCGGCTCTCTTCATGCCAACTGTTTAACGTTGATGACTGCTGTTGTCGACTTTCTTGCAGTTCTTTCTGAAGAATGGTGTTGCGATCTCTCTGTTCTTTTAATGACTCCAGAGCTTCATTGAGTTGTTTCTGGTACTGATCTCTTTTGTCACAAGCAACTTGAAGCTGCAGCTGAACTGCCTCCATTTCATCAGTTAAGCTTTTGTTCTCGACTTTCAATGATTCAAATTCAACTAGTGAAGATCTAAGGGTGGAGTACTGCTTCTGAAGGTTAATATTTTCCTCTTCCAAGTCACTGAATTCTTGTGCAAGCTTTGATTCTCGGTATTTAAGTTCTCTGATTTCATCTCTAAGCAGTTTCTTACTATGGGTCAATTGTTCAATTTCTTTCACGTAGTTAGCTGCCTGATTGCAGAGGCGTTCATTTTCAATTAGTGCCTCCCTTTCAGCCTTTCTGGCTTGCCGTAGGTCGCTTTCCAAATCTGTTATTTTATGCAGATAAGTGGCTTCTCTCGACTCACTCTCCTTAACCAGGCTTTCTTCCCGATCATCACCAAAGCGGCTTCTTTTCTCTTGTTCGAGCTTCAGCTGCTCGTGGACCTATAATCAAGGAACAGCACAGACTTCATGTTCAGTATCATGTTCAAGCAGGGTTGTTACATGTAGGTTTCACCAGTGCCTTAAATGTCTGGCAAAGAACAAAGAGTTACAGTGTAAAAGTTGAAGAAGTTCATCAGGCTAGGGGATTGAACAATGACTTGTCTTAAAACATAGCCAAAAACTATTACACTAATATTGACAGTTTCGATAGCTGTCAGCCATCTTTATCAAAACTAACAGTGAATGAAGCATCTTGCCTATAGAGACAGCATAACGGTTGAGTCCAGTTTTTAACCACTGACTGGTCTCAGATAAAAGGAAATTAGTCCTTGCCATTGACCATTACAAATGGGACCCCCAGTTTCTCAAAGAAGCCCTGTTGTGGTCTGGCCTTTCTGCCTATACTTTGGCTAATAAGAATAATAATGACAATGAAAAACCTGCCAATATAAACAGCCTTCACATCTGTGAGTTCCCCCATGCCAATACACACATAAAGCTCATTTAGGGAGTCGTGTAGTAGACCGACAACACTTGCCTTCCACCAATGTGGCCCGAGTTATTTTTTCCTTATTCTGAGATACTGTTCTCATCCAAAAAAAAATGACATAACAAAAGGCATCACCATACTCATTTATGAAACAATAGCCATTCCTAGCTTGCTAGATTAAGCTTTGCATCAATGAAAATCTGCCATGATATCAATGTGCACAGGACTTAATGAAGTACAATCGCCGAGTTAGGTGTAGTCCTGAGAAGGACTGTCGTTGATGGTGGCGACTCAAAACGGCAACCTCAGTAACAACATAGCTAATCACATAGCTAATCACAAAATTGACTGGACTCTGCTAAGTGCATAACATACTGTACTAACTACTACCAACGACTCACACTAGAAAGCTGATTTACTAACTTAGAATAAACTCCACTTAACTGTTGCCAACTACTACCCGCACCTTACGAACGACTTACAGATGAAACCAACAGAAAGGATCAACAGCGACAGACCTTCACACTGAAACGGATCGAAGCGCACCAATCACAGTCTTCTCACCCAACAACATCACAGCTCACTTGACAGACCAATAACATCACGTTTCTACCGACCAATCAGGTAAGACCAGAGTTCCTATATAAGATTCACAGATATGACTCATGTCACTTGCCTCTCTGGAGATGACTTCCACTCGGGTTGTCGAAACGTCAGTCACTACTATCAACGACAGTCCTTCTCAGGACTACACTCACCCGGACAATCGTACTTCATTAAGTTTTACAGTAATGACTCCTGGGTTCAAACCATTTACTAATGTGTACAGGCTAAGAATGCAAGAAAGGTGTGCAATGCAAAACCAGCAAATCACCTTAAGCCTCCGGTGCATTCTTCCCAGCCAGGCCTTGGTTGTCCAAAAGGTAGATGGTGCTATCCACCACATAAATCACTTTCCAGAGATAAGCACTTGCAAAACCAATTGATTGAGTTGTCCAATGGATAGTGCTATCCACCCGTCAAACAACCAGGGTCTGGACAGCATTTGGCTTCACATTAAAAGCCGGATTTAATAAGCAGTAAGTCCATCAGGTACTTTTATCTAGACAATTGTAGTTGCCATGGAAACACCAAGACACAAAAATGGTATGTAATGACAAATTCAGACCTTCCGGAATTATGCGCCGATGCGAAATCGCATAATTCAGCTCTGAGCGCATAATTCGCATAATTCCGAAAAAAGCGCATAATGGCGCATAATGTTGGAAAATTTTGAAAAATCTATTTATAAGCTATGCTTTTTTCATACCTTGAGAGATGCATGGAAATTTTTTTCCCGAATACGGTACATTTTGGCAGCAAATAGCCACCGCTTCGTTGCAAAAAGCGTCCAGGCGTTCTACAGTATGCTGCTGGCTGTTTGGGGCATGTGCTCTAGTTTTTATATAACACGCACCATGATTGGAAGAAAAAAAAACCAATGACAGCTTGGAAAAGAAAAACAACGCCCGCTTGGATTTGGCAGCAAAACAGCTTTCTTTTTCGCGTTTTAAGTGGATAAGTTTCTGGTAAAACCAAAGAAAAAGCCATGTAGCATTACACCACAAGGGTGGGCTAAGCAATATCCCGGGAAGTTCCATGCAGATTTTGTTCAATTTGTAATGTTGTCGTGGATCACCAACCGAAAGTCAGTTCTTGACAATCACCTTTCAGCTGATTCACACATCAAGCGAATGAATGAATCCTCTTCGAAGCGAGCGAAACAACAGACATTGGACTTCTTTCAAGTGCAAAACTTCAGCACAAAAAAATGTAAAAATGTAACTTTTGCCTATGCGCTTCAATTTCTTTCTATTTTGGTTCTCGGCTTTCTCTGAAAACAAAAATACATGACATGTTATTCTGACGGCTACTCCAATCCATTCCCCTTCTACTTCAAAATGTGGGCAGAAATGTAATATGTAAAATATGTTAAAAGTATGAAAAACGTTAAACGCTTTAATTCAACCATTGATTTTTACCTCAAATTGTTTTTAAAAAACCCTTGCTGATAAGGTTAATAAATTAAAACAATCCAAATTTTTCGCTTAAAAATATTGCGCAATTCGCATAATTCGCGCATAATTCGGGATTTTGGGCGCATAATTCGCCAAAAAATAGTGCATAATTTGCTGGAAAAAAACGCATAATCCAGGAAGCCCAGCAAATTGCTCTACGGTATTTGGGAAACACTCAGAACTTAGTGATGGGGTGTACTTAGGCTTATCCTTTGAAGGTTAAAAGGTAAGGGTATTTGAAGTCCTGCCATAAGACAAATTGAAAGGAATATGCATGGATTAGAAAGTCCAGTACAACGACAATGTATAATATTATAAAATAACGTATGTTAGTCGCATTGCATTTCCGATGCTAACTGAATCATGTAGCATGAGTCACAGAAGGAAAAATTTTGGGCATAAATTTAGGAAGACTGTACTGCATGAAATCACAGGCAGCCCAGACTGACTTCTGAGGTTCCAAGTGTGCAGCCTTGCCCTCTCTTAATGAAGGTAAGGAGCGAATTGCAAAACCAGGCCAGAACACCTCAGACAGACTTAGGAAGACAGGATACAGCAAAAGTAAATTTATTTTCTTTATTTTCTTCACTATGAGCTAAGATAAGCCATTTTGGGGGTTATTTTATGTTTCCCATATAAACCCTATAAATCCCTGCGATAACTGACATCCATGTAAGGGTGAGTCTGGGCTGCCTGTGAAAAAGTCTGCAATGTTTGGTGTCGATGATTACATAACTGTCTGCTGAATCTTTCTGATGGTCACAAACAAAATTCAGTTCAAACCTGCTTGGGTGTACATACATACTTCAGTGATCCTTCCCACGAGGGCTCCTCTGAATCAGTTATAATAATAAATTATATAAACATGAGGCTAAAAAAGGTAACTACATTAAAATAAAATTTAATTCTCTTTTAAAATAACTTTCTTTCATAAACTTTTAAATTCTTTGATAGTCTTGCTCAATTTCAAGTTATAATCGGAGCTACAGATGTACTCCAAGTATTAATGACACAAACTGAAAAGTCCTCTGTCCACTATGTGTGCAATATGAGGGTATTTCATCTCTGCAGTTCAATATACCGGTATGATTCATTTCATATATAATTTCATCCGTTCATTCATTCCTCACAGGAACATTTGACCAGCTCCCAACATCAGTGGCTTCATAGCTCAGTTGGTTAGAGCATCGCACTGGCATCGCGAGGTCATGGGTTCAAACCGCGTTGAAGTCCTGAATTTTTTAGGCTTCTCTACGCAATTCCTAAAATTGCATCCATAGCTGCAAGGATCATAGATCTATTTGATTTCATATCCACAGTTCAATATATGATTCATTTCATGTATCATATCACCCATTCAAACTGAATGGGGTTAAAATTGATGCCAAAATAGGCACAACCTCTTTTCCTATTTACTGTATCAAAAAATAATTATTTATCTGCAAAATAACACAATGGTTTTGGAAGAAGGCACAATGCTAACAACCTCTTTTCATGTGGCTAAATATAATTTAAGCTAAGTTAGACTCGAACTAATGCAGTCAGCGGTTTCACCCTTTACGGTACGTGACCTGCGGGGTGGCCCTTTGGAGATTTGCAGGGCCTTTGTGTCATGTTGCCTTTCTCATGCATTGTTGCTTGTTGATCTTTGCGGATCAATTGCTCTCTGTTAGCGAATCTTTGCGGATTCTCGCCCCTTCCCGTCCCTCCCGCTTCCTTGGTGATCTCCAGGTAAGTATGGGTCAGGTAAGTTGTTTCCACTGATTACTCAGTGTGACGGTGCCAGTTAGCGGCTGCGTATGGGGGTGGTTCCCGCTTTCTGGGTTGCCATGGATACCTCCCCTTTGGCTTATGGCTTCTGCTCCCCGCTAACCTTTTAGACTGATGAGTTTAACAATTTACTGTATCAAAAAACAATTATTTATCTGCAAAATAACACAATGGTTTTGGAAGAAGGCGCAATGCTAAAGAAAACACAAAGAGGCCATTTATCATGATCCTCGAATTAGACAGGAAGGATTTTCCATAAGTATTGCGTCTCCACGTCACAATATTTCTAAGATCATTGTTTACTACTAAAATTCTAATATTGCGTTATTCAGTTTAAATACAATTTTCATCCATAAAATTCATTGAAATGATTTTAACGACATTTCAACATTTAACCTGCCATACTTATAGTCTCGTCTCACCAAAAAATAAAAGTTTCCGGTGCTGATCATGATCGTGCGTGTAACTTTTAAAGTTCATCAATGGCGAGACGGTGTTCGAGCGATAAATAATTTAAAGTATTGCCAGAGCTTCGTTCTGTTCTTTATGATCCCAAGCTTTGATGCAAAACATATCAGAGACATCAAATCAACTATATACCTGCTATTAAATACACAGAACACAAGAATGGTTCTAACCTCTTTAAGACAATCTAACTCCTGCTTGTTCGCATCCAGAGCACCTTCGAGTTCGTCGTATTGTTCTTGAAGTCTCTGTTTTTCTTCTAACACTGCCAGTCCATATTCAGCCGCTTGTACTTTTTCTAGGCAAGCCTGTTGCAGCTCACTACTCAGCCGTTCTACTTCGCTTTTGAGCTGGTCGATCGTGCTCATTTCGGCTTCAATATACGAGCGTAAATAAAATACAACAACTACTCTGTCTCCATTTTGAATATTTTG
This sequence comes from Astreopora myriophthalma, assembly GCA_014634185.1. Lineage (NCBI taxonomy): Eukaryota > Metazoa > Cnidaria > Anthozoa > Scleractinia > Acroporidae > Astreopora > Astreopora myriophthalma. The sequence goes on from BLFK01000464.1 coordinate 96,935, forward strand.
AATAGCATTTGAGCAATGTAAAAATCACCTTGTTCCCAGACCTCTCTCACCTTTATTGAAGTCAAATGTTGTTTGTACTGATGTCCAAAAATGACGACCAGAACCACATTCATTGACCAGCGGTTTTCGTGAGAACACGGGTAAGTACGTCATGTATGGAGACCATAACGTACCTACCAAAACACGAGTGCTCATTTTCGCGGGCTCAGAAAATGTGGTTCTGGTTTTTGTTATCGAGGATTTTCGTTATAATCACTGCTGTGATAACCAACCGTGATAACCTATCATCGATAAGTGGTGCGTTTCTTTGGGTCGAAGTACAGACTGATTGAACGCATGCCAATGTAAAGTAACAGCATCCGGACATGGCAAGACGGAGTCTTACATGCATGTATTCAGGGCAAGGGAAAAAGGATTAACTCAGTGATCTCCTGTAAGGGGCCCGACACGTTGTTCTTGTTTCATAGTGGCGATTTGAAACAGCTAAGGCAACTTGTATGAAAACAACTTGTTTAATCACACCATAAGAACGCTTTGTGAAGAGTGCGCTAGTCGTATATACGCTTATAAATATGTGATAAATAACCATCAAATACGCCATTTTATCCATTTAACTTATTTCTTATCTCGGCACCATAGCCGTCATCCCCCCTCCAATACCCACTCCCCACCTCTTAATCAGCTCTGCTCAACAGCGACTGTTGATCTGATTTCAATAAAAAGATGACAAGAGAAGGACAAACCAACTAAGCGTATCTACAAGTAATTTCAACTAATGCAAAACCGAATGCCTTCCTTCAGAAATTGTGTCTAAAGAGAAATTTCAAAACACTAACTGAATTTTACAGTTCATAACTTTACAGATGGCATTCAACAATTAACATACATAATTCATAGTTAGCTCGCATTTAGATAGAAGGTAGCCGATGTATCAAGAGTCCCTGAGGATTTTCTTATTCGATCGCCAAAAACATGGCAATAACACTGAACTCTGGATCCTCGAGTTTTTGCTCACGATCGCGTGCTAAATAGACTCAGTACTAAGATGCCTGAGCTTGCTTCCATGCCTCGCAGTGATTAGAAACTTCCAAAAATAATAGCCAGAAAAAACACCACATTACAGACAAGGGTTTTCTCCGTGATGCTCTCACAAATCACTGTAAAAAATATGAAACTTAGAAAAACAGATTGGATGTTTATTGGATTAACCGCAATTTTTATGGTTAGCAATTGAAACAAAAGCAACCCATCGCCTTTCCTTAGTTTCTTTTCTTCAAGTAAAAATATTACTCAGTTTTTGAAATGACCCTATCACTCCTCAATACACCCGATTGCGGACAATCATTTTCGCTTCGATTTTCAGTATGAACTCATCTCATATATCGCCCGCTTTTGTCCAATTTAAGGATTTTAGCGAGACGCTGTTTAGTTGTAGTAACGGCTTTCTGTCGTCCTCGTTTTGCTTGTCCTGTGGTAAGAAGAGAAGAAAGAGAAAACAAAAGCAGAGCATGAGAAATCGCAAGTTCAGATTGGTCGTCATTTTTGCTTAAAAATACACCAGTGCCAATTATAAGTCTTACCTTTAGTGTTATTATCGGGTTTTGCACTGTTGGGTTTTGCATGGGACAACGCTTGTGTTTCACTTCCGTTCAGAGCTGTTGCATTACTTCCGCTTGTGTTTCGTCGGTCACGGCCCTGTGTGCCTCCATCGGAAGTTAACGGTCCCTTGGAACGGTAACGGGAATAGTACACAGTCGCAATGAATAGTGTGTACTTGCGTAACGTACGTCACTAAAAGTACAGCTGTTTGTAACAAGTCTTCTTAAATTAGAACGTCACAACTTTTAACTGTCTAGAAGAGTAAGTTTGTCATATTTCTGTTTTAGTGGACATTATGTTTGTCTTAACTAAAAAAAAAGTCAAAAGACACCGAAGAAAAGAGAAAAGTAAAAGAACAAACCATGGGCGGGGTTTCTTCCAGTGGTGAGTTCAATAAACTGCCAGCGGTGTTACGCCGCGATGCTTGACGGACAGGTCTGAATTCCTTTGCAGGAGAATAAAGTAGCTTACCTGAGGGAGAAAAAGTACATTAATTTGTTCAGACGAAATGACCACGTGACACAAGAAGTCTGGTGTTGTTAACAGTTAATAGAGTTCTAATTAATTTACATGACCAGGAAAAAAGGCAGGGTAAGAGGCACCCTTATTTCAGTGTCTTAATAGGACTTACTCTTTGGATTCCAGGTGGAGTCAACCTTTTCGCTTTTTTTCTTCCGCTGTCCTGGTTTCCAAGAGGTGGCTTTGTCCTCATCTGTCATCTCAGCAAGAGGTGGGTAAACTACAAACAAAGTCGTTTCGACAAATGAGCAGTACTTTTCGCATGTGAAATACATGCACAGTAAGAAATTTTCTTTTTGGCGTCAATGAAAATAGCCTGCTTTGTCACCATTCAGAGTCTAAAGACTGCGAAGATGTGGACCCGGCCAGAAAAGATGCACGAAGAGAAGTAGCCAGCAAGAAAAAAATGTACAGTCTAAGACTTTCGCGCGCAATCTCACGTTTTGATGGTAATTGGACGAACGGTTTATTGCAGCCATCACATTAGACTCTTTTGGTCTATTGCATAAATATGCGCGTGGGATGTGATGTTGATATCACCTGGACTGTAAAATTAAATTGGCCACTCCATGGAAAGCGATTCAAGTCTGAATAATTCAGAGTTTCGTCTTGTTACCGTGGCTAACCTACTTTATAAATTCATTTCGTCGGATGTCAGGCATTTCTGTGGTTTATAGGCACGATAAGCCACTCCGGGTGTTGGAAAAACAAGAACCAAGAGCCGGGTTTACGAATTTTTCTATTGTTCTTTCCACATCCCGCGTGGCTTATCATGCCTATAAACCATAGAAATGTGTGTTCTACTGCTTTTATATAATTCAGAAGACGCGCGAAATTTCTATGAGTTAACTGGCACAATAAGCCTTAGCTGATTGCCCAATCAGAGTGCGTGCATTGATTTGGTTATTATATAACGATGAACAATGCTCAGGTACAAAATTATCCGCCAAACCTCACCAACAGGTTATCCGTTTTCTTACCATATTTATTGTCATGAAAATAATCCGAGTCACCAAACCCAAGGTCGTCCTCCTCGCTCTCAGAGTTGCTCTCGCTTGGGGCTCGTTTAGAGTTCAACCGAGAAGTACTAGCTTGGACTGAAGCCTGAGAGGGTTGGGCACTAATGGATCTGGGACTTGCAGTGGGTCTTGATTCAAAGGCTGAAGAGCCAAATGCACTGATTCCAGCTCCGGCACTTAAGCCAAACAACAGTGTTTTTGCTGCCTCAATTTCTTCCCTAAAAGTAAGAAAACACTCATTACCATTCAGACAAAGTTCTTCCAAGCAGGGCTAGGGCTAATCCAGGTTAAATACAATGACCACTGTAGGTTCTTATCGCTCTTAACAACACAGCCAACTTTTCAGTTTAGTGTCCAAAGCAATTCTGTGGTTGTTTTGGTTTTGCACCACTATGCACGGTAATGGACCAAAGATGTTCCTACGTTCTAAAAAAACCCAACCGATTCGCTTTGTCTGTATGCATTTTCCTGTGCGCCTTGCAAAGACTACATTGTATTTACTTTCACTTCGAATCAGTTCATTTGTCTGAACCTAGTGTGATTTGCCAAAGTGCCAGCTGTGGGTTTGGGTTTCATGACACTAAAATGTTTGAAAACCACTCCATGGGATCAACAGTCCAATTCTTTGGTCATGAATATCCTCTCACTTGCAGTCAGCAGATGAGGTCCAGTCCAGCCCGGCAACAGGTTGCTGAGTTCGAGGGTCTGATGCTGTGGCCTGGAGACCATACGTTGTTCCAATACTCCCTTGCGTGGTTCGTGAATGCACAGGAATGAGGCTGGGTGTTCCTCCAAGACTGTAGCTTAGCTCATTATCAGATATGTCACTGTTGCTATCAGTTGAGTTTGATGGGAAGACTGGTGGGATCTTGTTTGATGCAACATTCACTGCAAGAAAATGAAGCTTTAAAACATGTTGAAGAAAACTCAGAATTTTCATGTCTGTTATTTATCATGTAGCATTACAGTGATTCTAACTTATTCTTGAGAATCACCATCCAGATGACAATTATAAGTGACACTTTGATATTTCAAAATGATTAGTAAACATGGCCATTGCTAGGCCTCACATTGAATACACTGAAAGAAACTTACTCGATAATTTTAAACGTAAGGGTCCCTGCCTTGAAGGGGAACAGGAATACGAACTATCCATGAGGCTCCTGTCTTCCTCTGCTGCCTGCGGCATGAGGGGCTGGAACTTCTTTCGGGTTGTTTTTCTACCGCTATGATTGTTGTTGTTGTTGCTGTAGAGAGTACGAAGTTGAATCAGTCAAAACAGTTTTACAAACATCAAAAGTGCTCACATGTCCCCTTCACCTACCCAGAGTACTGTAAAAATTAACAGGGTTAGTTTTTAAACAAACTGAAGTGCTGCATCAGTGGGTAGATACAGTTGTAGGCACTCAAAGTTGAGATGATTTTGCCGCCCTTAAGGCTTGTTTCACTAGCGGTAACTTCAAGATAGCCACTTCTTCAAGTGTTCCCTCACCTGACAATCTTCCCATTCGAAACAACAAGTTTCAAACTTGAATCAGCTGACTCACTAAGCTGAACCTTGCCTCCACTTGACGCCACATCAGGTCCGTGTGACTCCTGAGTTCGTGGAATCTTCAATTTTAAGGCTGGCAAACTCGAGGAAAATGTATCGGCTTTTCGTTTAAGATCCATCTCTGCGTTAGCAATTCTAATGACTGGCTTGTTGTCATCAAGCTCACACCTTAAATGTTCTCCAGAATTGGAAGTATCATAAGCATTGTAATTATCAGGTTTTGGTGCTTTAATTTTGAGACGTGGCAAACTCCCGTCCACAAAGGACAGTGGCACAGGGATCCCATCCTGTCTCTGATTATTTTCATCAATTTTTGGAGTTGAGGGTCTTGATGTCCTTCCAGCTTTCTGTTAAAGGAAATAATTCAGATGTCAACATGCATTCATGAGCCCAACGAATTGACTTGCTCTCAACTGTGTGGCTTCATAGCTCAGTTGGTAAGAGCACTGCACCAGCATCGCGAGGTCACGGGTTCAAACCCCGTTGAAGTCCTGAACCCCGTTGAAGTCCTGCAGAGGACGTGGGTTCGAATCCCGTTGAAGGGATTAGCATTTGAATAGTGCATATATGAGGCAATTGCTTAAATTGCCCAGAAAGTGTGAGGATCACTTCTGCAATTCAGTGTGCATTCAGTTGAATTTCAGGCCTGGACACCATGACAACCTTTATAGGTTTTAATAGAACTTGACCCAGGGTTAGTGCTACCCCTGCATTGAACAACTTGGGCCAGAATGTTTGCATTTTCTAACACCTTTTAGATTTAATTGTAATTTCAAGTTTTTAAACTTACTTGGTCTATCTAATAACTTGAAACCCCCACCTAAATAATGGGGTACAGTACAATTCTCAGCGTCTGGATATTCGACACTGAGAAGTGCACTTGATAAATGATAAATGAGTACTCCTTTGACATTGTCAACTTATCAGGAACTTTACTTCAGCAGTGTGGCTCACTAAAGTTAACTGAAGAACTTTGACATCTTAAGGATGAAAAAAATTATTAATTACACATACTTCTGTCTTTTTCAGTTCTTTGGTGATGGACTTGATCAACTTGCTAGGTGAAACTGTGTCAGGGATGAGAAACTTGTGCAGTTTTGTAAACTCCTGAGAGTGCAATAAGAACAATGCATTATTGTTGATATATTGTGCAAAATTATGTAGCTTCAAAAACTAAGGATATGGCCTTGTGGCAAAGAAAAGTGACTTCACTGAAATACAGCAAGGACAGCTATCTCATTTTTGAGCTTTTACCCTATGAATTGAATGAGTGAGATATAGAAGTTGGTGGTGATTGCTTGCTCACCCTCTCGTTTGCTCAATCAGTTCCTGTAAACTTAAACGCTCACCACAGACCAGAGTGCAAGGCTGACACACACAGTCTGGGCCAAAGTTGTGCAATGCTATTCGTCAGTTTGCAGAAAAAAGAAACCCAAGAAAACATCCGGGAAAACACCACTGTGAGTTTAATTTTTTTCATCCAGCTGTCTCAGTAAAATTAAGATTAACATAATTATTTGGGAAAAGATGATTTAGCTGGGATCATTTGAATTTCACTGGAAATCCACATAAGCAAATACTACAAAGGGAAAGCAATTTGTTTGTTTGCTGACAGTGTTTTCAGCGGTTGAAAACGTGCAGAATGGCAGGGGAAAAAAATCATGAAATCAAACAAGAACTTCTGAGTACCTTCAGAAATAGTGAAAAGCTCACGGAAAAGGAGACTCGCACTGGATGAACACAGAGACAAACCAGACACAGTGGAGATGTGCGTGGGGGATGAGGAGCATTGAACTTTTGTGACTTCACCCCGAGAGGGTGTGAGAATGAAACGAGCAAGTGACTGAAATTTGTGAACAGTTGACATTGCTTTGAGTTGGTAACTCAATTTACCCACTGAATGACTTATTTTAGTGGCCATATTTACTATTCCTGGATCTGTTAAGATGCAGGAGAGTGTTGCCTTTTTAAAGTCTGAGACGCTGGAAACAATGCTGAGACTCCACTTAAAACCTGCACTCCTTGTACTGCATTCCCACCATTTACTTTCGCATTAAGGAGTTGGCTCCCAGGGGCCTTTGATTTGATACAATACTTGTGACACTGCCTTGCTGTAGCAATGGGGAAACCACAAGATGGTACATACATGGAGTAAATCCTGTTGGAATTACACAATTAAACATCTATGTATACTATAAGATGATTTACCTCTTATGCATGTACCATGAACTTCAAGGATTATTAAGTTTTGTGATTCTTGGGCCAATGGAACAGCAGGAAGTGGCTTACCTCTCCCTTAATGCTCCACACCTTGAGTGCTACAACAAGAGCATTTAACCCTTTTACCAAACTATCCAATGGTTTCCTACCAGACTCAAGAAAAGCTGGAACAAAAATGGGAAAGACAAAAACAGAGTTGACTGTAAGCTACGGTATGATGAGATTTTAGTCGAATCTCAGTGGTTTCCATACCTTTAAGTTTGTCTAACAGATACACGGCAGCATACCAATTGATCGTCTCAAAACAGGGGTGGAGGAATTTCTCTGGAGTCTTGAGTTGTCTCTCCAACTTGTACACCCTCCAGAAGGAAGTAAAAAGTTAACTTAAACATACACTTAGGCTTGCCAGTGGATTACTCAGAAATGCCATGCTTTGTACCAAAAAATAGTGCTCCCCTCATTACTGGCTTGGAAGCTTGATTCTTTCTTTAGTCAATTTACAATACTGGCAATTACAGCTCTAAAAGTAGGTTTTTGCAACAGCTGAAGTACAACTCCCCAATCGGTACAACTCTACAATCAAGATCAAGGACACCATGTGACCCAGACCTCTGCAAAGCCTGTAACATTGCTCTGGCTGCTTGCTCCCTTTGAACACGGAATGTAACCACAGTGATGAGAGCTGATTGTATTCGCAGGCTAAGTTGTCCACCATCATTGCCTGAATTGAATCCTTCTAACACAACTCATAAATATAGGAGGTAGGAATGTTACCATTATTGTTCTTAGATTCATGATTTCCTTTTTCTTTTGGTCTTCAATTAGCAGTACAGAATATAATACAAGTCTTGCTTCACTGATTAAGAAGAAAAAATATACAGGGCAAGGAAATTCAGGGCAACCAAATTCACTTGACTTAAACTCATACCTCAGTTGAAGCTCTATATTGTATGTGCAGAGAAAATTTCCTCCAAACACGAGCGAGTCAAGAGGAGTAAAAACTGCATGAATCCAACCTTAACACAATAAAAAAACAACAACAACAAGACTGAGAGGTTTGTCTTATATTCAAAGAGCAATGTATTATCTATGGGTAGCTTTGGGGAGCAGGATTGGTGAAGTGGAGGGAGTACTCCCAACAATGTGGCCTGGGTTCAAATCCTTGTGTCGGTTGAGTTTGTTGTTCGTTCTCTACTTTGCTCCGAGAGGTTTTTCTCTGTGTAGTTCGGTTTACCCCTCTCCTCAGAAACCAACATTTCCAAATTCTAATGCAATCTAGATTCAGTAGACCCACTCTGTAGAGGTGCTAAGTCCAGTCAATTATTCCATTTATTATTTATTCTGCTTTCTCTCAGTCATTATTAATTCATGAGCCCCAAACAAAGGAAATCACTACCGTGAGGGAAGTTGGGATATGTTATCTTAATTAGCATAAAATTCTGGCAACTTTTAACTCAAATTTCTCTTAAAATGTTGATTCCTGGGGATTATGGGGAGCAGGGTTGGCTCAGTGGTGAGAGCGCTCGCCTTCCACCAATGTGGCCCGGGTTCGATTCCTGGTCTCGGCGTCATATGTGGGCTGAGTTTGTTGGTTTCTCTACTCTGATTTGAGAGGTTTTTCTCCGGGTTCTCCGGTTTTCCCCTCTCCACAAAAACCAACATTTGATTTAATTTGATCTGATTTCAGTTGATTTGTAGTCTCCCCAACTAGTATAGCACTCGTGCTCGGCTAGATAACCTGAGACTTAAATAAAGTGATTATTATTATTTTATTTGATTATTACTATTATTCCTTCCAGAAGCAATAAACAGTGAAAAAAGTCAACTGAAGGGATGATCCTCACACTTACTGGACAATTTAAGCAATTGTCTCATATGCACTTGAAAAATTCAAGTGACTCCAACGGAAAAAAGAGTGTTTCATCAAATATCCAAACACCTTGAATTTGGTTAAAAAACTTGCTTCTTGGTGTTTGCATAACCAATGAAACACTCTTTTTTGTGTTTGGTATATCACTTCTTAACTTAAGCAACTGTTTGGTGAGGCATGGGCAAGTGAAAATAAGCAATCAAGGATGGAGAAATGCAACGACAGCTACAAGCACATAGGAAGAAACTGCATATTGTTAACCAACAATGTGTAGTTTTCAAATTTCAACTGAATGTGACTTGTGTGATGCAAGTTATGTAGGTTACACATTTGGGCATCTACACCTATGTTGAAGATACTAAGCAGTCTTCTTTGGCAAACACTTTGTAAATAAACACTGTACTGTATGCAAAGATCCTGACAAACATTTTTCAGTTCTTAAGAAGTGCATGACTGACTTGGATTGTTTAGCATACGAAATGTTGCTAATTAAGGAATTAACACCACCTCTCAATGTCCAGGCTGACTCGATCCAGGCAAAACTATTTACAAGACACTGCACATTTTCCATATATTATAGAAATCTTTAGCAAACAATTTTGACAGCTTATTCTTTATCTCACTTGTACTTGATAATGGCATTGGGATGACACCGAAACGTTGTTCATTTTATTGCTTATTTTCACTTGCCCATTTCTTAACTTACATATATATATTCAATAAGTTGCAGCTCTCATATCTCCAAGAAGGGGTATACAAGTTGGTGATAGGTTTGTTGCCCTTTTTTGGTCAAGGGCTAAGAATTACAGTGCTCAAGCTATCAGAAAACAAAACTAAGCTTTAACAAATTTTACCTGTTGGAATAAGCAAAGTTTGTCCTGGCTTCACTGAACATTTGAAACACTGCTTGACCATATCACCAAAAAACACCTCACTCTGCCGTGCAGATGATACCCACTTCTCATACTGCTTGAAACTCTCCTCAGTTGGTTCAACAAAGTAGAACACTTTCTCTCCCTGAAAATCAAGCAGGAGGTCTGCTGGCTAGAAAGACACTAGTGACCAACTAGAATGCTTTGCTTGACCCCTATTTTCTTATGACTAACTCAACTATAATTTTATATATTTTGTGGGTGAACATTGTGTACAGTGTGTGAATAACTTTTTAGAACTAAAGACATTAATTGATACTGTATGTAAACAATCCAAAATCAGAAGAGTTTTTTTCCTCCACTATAAATTTTTAAGGACTTTGGGAAGGTATAGCTAAAAAGACAATAAATATTTAAATTTGTATGTAGACCATTTATGACATAAAATATATTGCTTACTGACCTTTAAAACGTGATACCAAACAGATGTACCCCCAAAATCAACATGGAAGTCAGTGTATGAATTTTTTACACCCATCAAGCAATACTTCTGTACAAGGGGTTTCTTGTATGGGCTGCAAAACAAGCTTAATATATCACTGATTGCATTGCAAAACAACTTAACACCTAATACTGATGTTGTAAAGGAATACAGTCAAATGAACACTCACGTATCTTCAGGAAGGTCTGACGGCCACACATGATTTGCCCAATCCATTTCTCTTACAAATGCTGGAGCATGTACATGGTGTGTCATGCTTGTAAATAAGAAAGAGAAAAACAAAGAGCTTAAAAGAAACACAAACCAGACTTGGCAAATAAAAATAATGAAAATATAACTTGCACAAGTAAACTGCTGACACTATGCCTATGCAGAAAATGAGGCAGTCTTGAACAAAATGAGAAAAGTTGAGGTTGTTAGGTGAATCACCTCGCTGCATTTTTTACCTGGTATTAGAGAACTCCAAGCTTATCACGTTGAGAATTTTCCTTTTGTCTGGACTCATGTAATACTCTGTCCATTCCCTCATTCGCATGCGCTGATCTTCCTACACATTCAAACAAATCATCTCTTATCAAGGTATAAATTTTATGACTGTATAAAACCAATGATTCAGGCTTGGTTGTTACAAAAAATAATGCTGTAGCAATAATCATTAATTAATATCAAGACTTCTCTCACTTGTCTGCAAACATCGATGACATCTAACTCCCTCATGGAACCTAAAATGAAAGTATGTGTTCTGAATTCCAATGCTTGCAACTTAAGCACTTGTAAACAAGAGCCCACTTGAAGTGTAATTTACTCTAGCCTTTATTTTAATTGATTCCAGACTCAAAGGTCACCAGTTGTCCTTATTTTTTTAGTAAACAGTAATACAAATGATACAAGTTAAAAACTTACAAATAAAAAGACTATAAACAAAGGAAAATTGGTTTGATGACTAGATAGAGAGTGAGTTAATGTCATCCAAATAGCAATGGCTAATCCTGTGAATGATCCCAACAAAATACAACTACAATGTAACATCTGTAAATAATCTATTCTTTAAGATAAAAAGTATTTCTTCAAATGCTAGGCCAGATAATAAAGGAACATAACAATTAATAATAGAATTCTTAAGCATGTTATGAAATAGCCCA